>JABCKD010000145.1:0-146463 GCA_013186415.1 Fusarium sp. NRRL 66088
CCCTTCCTTCGCTCCCCCCACCGGGCGCGTCGGTAGGGGATTCCTCCCCCCCGTGATGCCCGTCCCGGGGGAAGCTCCCATCCACTTCAACCCCGTCATTGTCCTCCTCATGGGCTACCTTGAGAGGGCAGAGCCCGGAGCTCTGGATGAGGCTGTGTCTAATGCCTACAAACAGATCCCTGAGTTCATGGACAAGTTGAACATTCATGATTCTCGCTCCTTCCTCATCTTCGCCAATGATCTGCTCAAGTGGACTCCCACGGAGAACTACGAGGGCAAGGATATCTACAATATCCTATGCATGTTCTACTTTGTCATGGATCAGCCTCCGATGAAAGGTCTCCAGACTGAGATCAACCCTAATGAGGTTGGTCAGCCACTTACTTGGCTGTCGTCTTGGATCGTCGTCTATGCTCAGCTGATTGGCCTCTTCATGGATACGCCGGCATCCATCACACCCGAGTCACTTCAGACCTTCAAGGACTCGCCAAAGTACAACTACAAGGAAGCTCTTGTTCCTCCTGGTGGTTTCCGAACTTTCAACGAGTTCTTCTACCGAAGACTCAAGCCTGGCTCTCGACCCATTTCTGATGCCCAGAATGACAAGGTCATTGTCTACCCTGCTGATTGCACCTACGACAACTCGGTGCCCAACCAGAGCATTGTCAACATTCAATCTGATGGTCTTATTTACATCAAGAACCTGCCTTGGACCATCAGTTCACTGCTGCAGGGCAGCCAGTATGCAGAGAGCTTTCACGGTGGCGTTTGGATGCATGCCTTCTTGAACACGTTCAACTACCATCGCCAGCACGCACCCGTGTCTGGAAAGGTTCTCGAGGTCAAGAATATCCAAGGTGCTTGTTACCTCGAGGTCAACTCTAAGTGTGAGCCGATCCGTGTCATGTGCGGACCAGATGCTCCGGATACCCCTGGTTACCAGGTAAGTCTATTAAAACACGTCTATAGTTGAGCAAGCTAACACGATCTAGTTCCTTCAAACACGAGGCCTCTGTGTGATTGATAACCCTGTCCTCGGCAAGGTTGCCGTCCTGCCTATCGGAATGGCTCAGGTTTCGTCAGTCAAGATGACTGTCAGGGAGGGTGACGATCTGCAGAAAGGTGATGAGATCTCGTACTTTGCCTTTGGTGGAAGTGATATTATCTGCGTCTTCCAGCCTCAGGCTGGTCTGAAACCCGATGACTTTGTGGCTTCGAGCAACAACACGTACTCCAAGATGGGTACTGTCCTTGCTCGGGCTGCTTGAGGGTATCTTGAGCGCTCTTTTGTTTGATCAAGATGAAAATGAATGAAACCAGTGTGATTGAGAGAGGGAAAGGCATGTTCCTAGAAACGTATTTGTGTTGAAACAGTTCCAACATACAGATGTCGCCTTGCCGTTGGTGCTTTCTCACTTTCTAAATGCGTGCTTGGAATCGCGAATCCGGCTGGCTCCAAATGAGTAGAAACGAGCGTCATCTATCACTGGCCCTAGTGCAGTGACTTGATGGTTAGACAGTAAATCCGCAATGGCACTTGAGAAATGAACGGGGAAACATATGCAAGAGTAGGCACCAAGTGGGCCTTCATATATCCTATACAGGCCTGCTACTCTAGATAACTCGTTATATACAAGATCATGGCTCATAGATACGTTCTATACTCAAACACCCAAACTATCAACAAGAAAGAGATCATTTTCCCCGCCAGAAATCCCACTCTAGTAAACCTTGGTGATGGGGGTCTTGACATAGGGCTTCAGGCTGGTCTTGCCGTTCAGCTCCTCGTAGACAGCCTGCACGAAAGACTGGGCGACGGCCTTGGCAGCGGCAGGGCTGGTGTGGGTGTGGTCCTTGGGGAAGAAGGCGTTGACGGCGTCCTTGCCCAGCTTCTTGTACATGTTGGTGACGGCCTGGAAGTGGTCGACGTAGGTGACGCTCGATGAGGCCAGGGCCTTGGTGGCGGTCTGCTGGTAGCCCACGAAGCGAGGGGCGGCCGAGTTGAAGGTGCCAGTCTCCCACTGGTTGTTGGGAGTCTGGGAGCTGAGAATGACGGTAGCACCCTTGGCAGTCATGAGCTTGGCAGCCTGGCTGACATAGAAGACAAAGGTGTAGACGGTCTCGCCGGTGACGTCCGAGATGCAAGTCTCCTTGCCGGCTCCGGGGCAGTCGGAGCGCTTGTTGTCGTTCTTCTCAGGAGAACCACCATCGTTGTGGCCGAACTCGATAACGACAATGTCTCCAGACTTGACAAGGTTGGCGACCTCCTGGAAGCGACCCTCGTTCCAGTAAGAGCGGGCAGATCGACCACCGATAGCCTTGTTAACGA
The DNA here is from genome assembly GCA_013186415.1 of Fusarium sp. NRRL 66088. Lineage (NCBI taxonomy): Eukaryota > Fungi > Ascomycota > Sordariomycetes > Hypocreales > Nectriaceae > Fusarium > Fusarium sp. NRRL 66088. The sequence goes on from JABCKD010000145.1 coordinate 2,330, forward strand.
TAGGGACGGTCAGGAATTGGCCAATGTAGTTGCCCCAGCCATCTGTAGATCCATCGTTGGCACCGTTCCTGGCCATGGTGCTGTCACCACAGAAGTAGACAGTTGGCGCAGCGGCAGCGCTGATGGCGCCGAGGGCCAAGGCCGTGAGGGAAGAAATAGTAAACTTCATTTTGACAGGATGCAGATTATCCAGAGACAGAGCAGAATCGACGAGTGTGAGCTAAACCTGAGCTTGAAAGTGTTCCCCACGTCGTATATATAACAAACCAAACAGTCTATAAATCAAAATAGCTATAGCTAAAACTCAATAAACATGCGGTCAATGGCGCGTTTACGAAACAAGAAGATGGCATGTCTTGCTCCGTTTCTACTAAATTGGGACATCTCACCCGTAAATGCCAAGGCCCCCTATGAAACGTTGCGTGATATTTCCCGCCAGTCAGGGGTTGACGCCTCGACGATCCCGGCAGCCTGTCCCTGTCGGCCTACTCCCTAGTACGGAATGAAACTCAACTCGGGCGGACAAACAAAACGATTGATGGAATCCCAACAAAGTCCCGCTATTGCTCTAGGGAAAAGGGACCGAGGTCTTCCTGAAACTCTGACTTCGGGGCTGTCGGCTTCGTCCGTCAACTTCTCCCTGGCCATGGATTAATGGTGCGCTTAGTAAAAATGCTAAAAAGTTTAAAATACTCCGTACCTACTTGGCAGGTGACCAACTATAAAGTCGGACTTGGGGATTGCGCATTTCCTAGGTAGTTTGCGTGCGTGGGATGGTCTCGGGAGTCTTGCCAACTCGGGCGCTGGGTTTACTTAGTATGAAGCTAAGTCGTCTTGAATCATGAATGTTGAGTAAAAGACGGTGTGTTGTACGGACTTTCCTATGGAAATATTCCGTGAGTAAAGATATTGCCTGAGGGCTCGGGTTCCTCTCGACCGAGCATGCGGGGATTGTTCACCCGAGAGACCTCTCGTTTTACTAGAAACTCGATGATTTTCGCCCTTTGAGGGATCATAGCTGCCTATACAGTTTCTATGCGTATATTAGAAACACGCGCCGATCTTATTGATGCGGGGACTCTTCCTGACGCATAGCCAGCCGCAATAGCAATAGCAATAGCAATAGGGACGAATGATGATATCAACCATGTTCCGGATGACATAGTGCTTAGTGTATAGCTTCATTACATTGACTAGATGTGGCGGAGAAAGGGACATCGGGACCTAGATCAGTTGAAGTGTACCAAATGGTATATCCTTAAAGAATCATCTGATTATCACATCTTTGGTCGCTTAGTGCAAATACTCAGCCAAAAACGATGTGAGAGTTGTGCTAGCGCTGAATCACACTTATTCTACAAAGAGTACGATACTGTATATTTCCAGATATGGATTCTTTGAACTCAAAGACCTCATGGTTAACCTACAGCAGCCTTCCAATCAACATGTCCATCCCAGTTCCCCTATAGAATCTCAACCAGTGGTCCAGTCCGGTCAACGTTTACGCCAAAACGGCTAGGCGTAGTCTACCATCACGTTAGCACAAATCTCCAGAAACTTCAAAACAAACTCACCTGGATATAAAACACACCATCCTCCACAACATACTCATTATACGTCTCATCCGTCTTATCCACAACCCGAAACGCAATCGTCTTCTTCTCCACAGCCTCAAGGAACCCCTCCCTCAAAACATCATTAGTCCCAAAGCCATCTCCATTCATCCTCGACACGAGAGCCCCAAAGTACCACCTAATCTGATCAGCAATTCCGTACCGCCAGTTCTCAGCCGCATCCTCGGCAGAGTTCATCTTTTCAAAGACGGCCTCCCAGTTAGGATCAAAAGTAACCTCCTGTTGAAGCATGGCGTTGAGTTCTTCTTGCTTCTCTCCGATGCGTTCCTCGTACTTGAGAGTTGCCATGCGTACACGGTAACTCATCGGGCCAGGATCTGTAGGTGCGGCGTCGAGTGCCTCTCTCACGAAATCAGTCATGAGGGCATTGTCAATGTTGATTCCGAGCTTTTCTGGGTGAAAGATCATGACCAGCTCGCCATCTGGTGACACCTCGCAACTGCAGTAGTCGGTCTTGCTGTTGGCGTCAGCGGCCATGGTCAAGGTGTGAGCGGTGCAGATCTTGTTGAGCTCATCCTTGTGAGCTTCCCCCAAGTTGTTGACGAATGTTCTAAAGTTTGACACGGCGGCTTTGACATAGCTAGCAGAGTTCAACGTCAGGATTCCCATCGAATTTCCAATTTCGACCACTTACTTTCTCATGACCTCACCAGTGTACCGCTTGGCCCAGCTGTCCTCCTCTGCGTACGGCCAGATCTTGTGAGGGTCAATGTCGATGGTCCATGGCTCTCCAAGGATCTCCGAGATCTCTGCCTCAAACTCGGGCTTCTTGGGATCCCACTTCTCTCGGACTGGCAAGTGGTATCTTGTGAGTATAGTGATGGGTTTGTGAAGACTTGTAAGACTTACTGTCACCGCGAACATAGAGAGGGAGTTTCTCTGCAGGTGGAAGAGACATGCTTGCGAATTCTGATGTAGTAGTGCTTTGAGCGTTTTCAAGGTTGATCTGTGTATTGAAATCACAAGTAGACCTGGGACAATGAGGTCTTTTATGGAAAGGTCATCACCTCTCAAGAAATCTGCCAAGCTGACCATCTCAACCCCCAGTTACAGCCAAGGCAGTGAGTCGATTTGCCTCAAGGCAGTGCCCAGCTATACCCACAACATCTCACTCCACACGCCCATCTCAAGATCGGTCACTTCTTGGCAACATACATCACCAATTACAACCCCCTCAGATTCCCACAAAGGTGGAAACTCGCAAACAAAATAGAATTAATCCCCAGTTGTCAGCCTTGTTGCCCACGTTGACCGGGCGTAGGCACTCCAGCATTAAAAAGCAAGTCCAATACTCGAATGGCATGTCGATCAGGGGGGCATTGTCCTCTCATTTAAGCTTAGAGAAGCCACTTACATGAGCTGAAGTGTTAGCTGCTTGGCGGTTATACTTGATGTCAAATTCCGTGACGGAATAGATGCCTGTGGAGTTAGTCCTCGCTAAAAATACGGAAAACGTGTTCCATCCAAGAGATCTAACTTGCTGTCTCTTGGTCGTGTGTATCCCCCGCAAGAAAGCCTTGCTCAATGCCTAATCTCGCAACCAACAAACCGCTCAATCGCCAAGATCTCCATCTGGGGTTGACCGACATCCGAGCCTGATCAGCCGCCAAGGCAAGGCATGCAGTGCTCGGCCGATAAATCCACTATGAACTGCCTTGAGCTGACTGTAACTTCTAATTGCTGAGAGTGTCACCGCTGCATACCTGCATGAGAAGGTATCACCAGCACATCGGCAGCACTCATTTCGTACACCGGGGCCACGAGGCTTCATCTTAAAGTAAACCCTGCAGACTTTATAAGAGATCAAGGCACAAGCCGAATTTTAGAATACTTTATTGGCCCTATCTCAAATACTTGACAAAGCACCATGCAAGTCACATCTCAAGTCCAAAGTGGTTCATTCAGCATCAGCACACAACCAACAAAATAACCGCCTATCTACGACCCAGATCCCTATAACCAAGCATCCCCATCTCACTCATCATGATCAGTACTAACAATCAAACTCTTCCACTCATCCAATAACTCAACAGTCTTCTCACACTTTCCCCTAATAAAAGCCTCACAATCCCTCCCTAACACAATCCTGACCGGAACCTCCCTCCCATCCCTCCTCGTAAGCACATCAACAATAACCCTACACCCCTTCCTCACATCTCCCTCCTGCGCATTATCCTTCTTATTCAAAATCCTCCTCGTCTTGCCCGTGGGTGTGTCCTCATCGTCGTAGGCGGGGATGCGTTGCTTGGTTGTGACTTTGACACCCGGGTTAAGAAAGTTGGTGCGAAAGTATCCTGGTTCAACGACCGTGGCGATAATCTTGAACGGGGCGAGTTCTTCTTGAAGAGATTCTGCAAGGGAGCTGACACATGACTTTGTCATTGCGTAGACGCTGTAGCTCGCTCCTCCATTCCAACTACCCAAGCTTCCAAACGTGACAATAGTACCCCTTGTATCATTCTCTCCAACGTCCTGAGCTCTCATACCAGGCAGAAACGCCTTGATAGTATTGAACGTTCCAAAAACATTAGTGTTGAAACTGTCATACACCTCTTCAGGCGAAGACTCTTCAACCGAGCCCTCAAGAATGAATCCCGCAGCGTTGATCAGATAATCGACTCTTCCATGCTTAGCAAAGACGTCCTTTGCGACGGCTTCAATATCACTTAGAGGCGATGTGACGTCGAAAGAAAGAGTATGCGCGCCTGCATCGGCGAGATCTTGGATGCGTGAGGCGTTGCGGGCTGTGGCGATGACTGTGTGGCCGAGTTTGAGGGCAAGGAGGGCGATTTCGTGGCCGAAGCCTGATGAGGCGGCAGTGATGAACCAAACAGGAGTAGGAGCCATTCTCAAGCTTAGAGAGTAGAGTCTGTTTGTGAGTGATCGAGTTGGAGTGAGTGTGATGGTTTACATGAATGAATGGCTTCATGAGGGGCTTTATAGAGCTTCAGTAGCTCAATTGACAAGAACAGCTGAACATGTTCAATTATCTCCGACTTGAACGGGTCAACGCCTCTTACGGACATATACAATATCGCCGACTCAACTGCTCATTCAGTCTTACTTACATGCGACGATAGAAGAGATTAAAGGTGGCTGACAGGGCTGTTGAGCCTATCGCCGAAACGTGATCATCGGCGCAGATTGTGGTGGTGACATCGGCGATAACCACCACCAGATGCACCGTCAACCATGAAAAGCCACCGAGAAGATACTAGAAAGATGGGCAATTAAAGGACATAGTCTCATAAACTCCGGTTTACATACCCCTCTCTATCAGATTCTAGCCTATGCCATGAAAGCAGGTCGTCGGCGATAACCTCAATTAAACCACTCACAACAAAACGCCACACCACACAACACAACAACACAACATGAAAACAAGGTATCGAGCATTGCATTGCTGGGATAAATCCATACACTAAAACTATCATATCATTCTACACGCATCAACCAAGTGAAGCCAAGCCAAGTCAAGCCGAAGCCCCCCAAACGCCGTAGCCGAAACTCCGGGCTCAAAAAGCACATCATTCATCCAAGGCCATCACGGCAATTTGATACAGGCCAGGCCAGTCAGTTAGTCTCAAACATTCTCATCCTTCGTTCGTTCTCCTCATCGCCAGACCATGTTAGGCTGGCTCTGCTGACGACGCACACCAGCGCCTCCAGGTCCGACTCCTACACCAATAGTGATTCGACGGGCTGGTCCGCCAGCCATGCCGCCCTGGGGGCTTCCTCCGGTGTGTTCTGTTCGAACACCACCGTTCATGTTCATTCGCCTGGCCTGACCTGGTGTCAAGGCCTTATCCAGCTTCAGGTCTGTAGGGGAGCAGGCCATAGGCGGGCTCCTTCTCCGCTCAGCACTACCTCTGCGGAGTCGAGAGATGCCGTTGGCGCTGCTGGCGAGGGCCGCAGGCAAACTAGGCCTGGGTCCAGGTCGGTCGCTGCCTAGTGATCCCACCGACGATACTCTCCTGGCGTTGGACGCAGCAGTTCCTGTCATCATGCTCGCCCTACGAGCCTTTTCCTTCATGGCAGAGTGGAGTGCGTTTCGGAGCTTTCGAGCATCAATAGTGCTTGTCTCAGAGTCCGATCCAGATCCTGGAGGGTTGTTCTCGTCGCTGATGGTCGGCAAGAGTCTTGTTGGGCGAGGGATTCCCAGCCCAGATGGCGATGGCGAAAAGTTGCCAGTCTTAGTAACATCTAGTGATCGCAAAGGCGGTGTTCGCTGGGTCTCGGGGGAGCTTGACGACAAGTTCAAGCTCATTGATGGAGCTTTAGGGATAGGGGATCCATCAGGACGAAGGGAATGCCTAGCACCCTTGGACAAGAATCCTGCCTGGAACCTGCTGGGCTTGGCAGCTCCCAAGCTGCTGACCTCGGGGACCTCAAGACTAGGGCTTGATTCGTCATTGGCATCATGTGATTCTTCCTCGTCAAGGTAAGCTGGAACAGCAGGGGCGACGATAGCCTTCTCGGGAGAGGGCTGGTCAGAGGGTGAGCTGAACTTCTGGGGTGTCTTCTCAAAGTCAGCCAGAGTGCCAGCCTCCGACTCATCATCTCGCCATCGCACTCCTCCCTTCTTGTTCTTCTTCACCGGGGTAAAGCTGACGCCCTTCTTGGAGGCTCCCAACACCCTACGTCGTCGAGGGGATGCCTTCATCGGGCTAGTAGGAGGAGCCTCGTTAGGGGCGGCCATGAAGACAGGGGGCGCAATGGGCTTGACGTGGAGAGAGGGTGTCTTCTTTCGCTTGGGCGTGCCGCGACGAGTGGGTGGGAAAATGTCGACAACAGGCATGGAGCCGTCAGGCTTGACGACCTGACCAGCAGCAGTGTACCCGGTTTGGAGAAGACGGTTGATGATCTCCTTGGCGTGGGCAACAGCTGACTCCTCGTCCATGCCCATGGTGTCGGAAAGAGAGGCAAGGATATCGAACTGAGCAGTGAGGAGCATCTGAACCATGGCAGCATCACCAACCCTGTCCTGTTCCAGAACCTCATGATAGGCTTCGCGGTTAAAGTTGGCCTTGAGGAGCTCAGCTTCACGAGTGAGGCTGTTAATCTCCCCCATGTCAGCGCCGTCAGTGCTCTGAAGCTGCTTCAAGCTGTGCGAGAGAGCAGTATCAATAGCCCGCTCCCAGCTTGACTTTTCCAACGTCCGATGAATATGGTGACGGCTATTCTCCAACTCGACGAGAATACCTGTCGCTGTCTTTCGGATGGCCACAAGGTTCTCTGGCATAGAGTCCTCATCCCCTCGCTGGTCACAGACATTATCAAAGGCCGCGATCCATCCAGAGAGCATGCCAATCCGACGCTCAAAGCTCTTCAACTTCTTCATGTTGTTGATACGCTCTTGACGATCAGCAGCAGAGTTGTCGTAGGCCGCCCGGAGTCTCTGAATACCCTCGCGGGCCGTAGAATCCCGCTTCTCGCACTGCTTCCGGAACTTGGCAAAGAAGATCTTTTCTGCATCCTTCTGCTGTGCCTTGAGCTCATTGATGAGGGCCATCTGCTCATCAATCTTGACCAAAAAGTCCTTGACGTGTCTGTTGACGTTAAAGACATTGCGGGTCACCTTGGTCTGGATGTTCTTGGCTCGGTTCGCGTATCGCAGCGTGTTCTGTGTCTCGTCGAAGTGTGCGCTCGATGGTGATACGCAGACAATCATGACGGTCTTGCAGTTTCCGCCGAGGGAGAACTTGAGAAGTCGAGTAAGCTTGCTGTTTCGGTAAGGAACATGAGCCTTTTGTCGACGGTCGCAGAGAGCGTTGATGCAACTTCCAAGGGCAAGAAGAGACTTGTTGATGTTGGCGCCTTCAGTCAGACGCTCGCCGCGGTTCTTGGTGACAGAGGCTCGCTCGGAACCGGCAAGATCGATAATGCTGAGCGTAGCCATAGTATGAGGCTCGCTGACATCGGCGTTTCGATCCTTCTGAGCGATGTTGATCTGGAGGACGGCGTGGGATCGGGAAGAGGTGGCGTTGGCCTCGGTAGGCGACACAGTTCGGTACTCGTTTCCTTGAACAATCATGTCCATGACTTCTTGAACATCCTTGGGATGGTGGCTAGTCAGCCCAGAAACCATGACCGCCTGGTTGCTGTCTTCTCTGAGCATCAGACCGCCCTTGGGGCCACCACCGGGGACCAGCAAGTCACGAATAGTCTCATTGTAGATCTCCAGGTAGCTGAGACTCAACTCGGTGGACTTGTCCTGGCTGCGCTCCTCAATCTTCTCGAACAGTTCTTGCATGGTCATGAAGATGATGCCAGGTTGTTGGGCGGTGCCGGTAATGGTATGCGTCTTGCCACAGCCGGTGGCGCCGTAGGCGAAAACAGTGGCATTATAGCCGTCGAGAACACTGTCTAGCAGGCTTCTAGTGGTTCCTTCGTAAACCTCGGACTGGGTCGTCGTGTCGTCAAAGACGCGGTCAAAGGCAAACACTTGATCCTTGACCTTCTTGGAGGTGGGGAGGACGGATCGAGAGAACTTTTGGACGGGGTTGTGCTCGGGAGGATCAAAGACTCTGTGACATGTCAGCGCTTGCGAGAGGGGAGAGATCAAGGTCGGGCGCGTACAAGCACCGGTCGTCGACCACCTTGATGACATTTCGGATGCCACGCTGGTGCAGCTTCGGCGCGGGGACAGCAGCGAGAGAACCATCGCCGAGAAAGACTGTTCCGTCATCGTTCTTTTGCCTGCAAAGAGTCAGCGATCAGTGCCCAACACATTAGAGCGCACTCCATACACTTGCGCAGCTTCGCGAATAGTGAAGGGCCGAACTCGAACTAAGACACCGTCAGCAGCAGCTCAAGCACCCCGAAAGCCGAAAGCAAGCAACCTACCGGCAACAGTGATTGACGACTGCCCCGTACTGGCCATGATATCGTTCCTCAAGCCGATTGTATAGTGTTGATAGCTCCCCTTCCTTCGAGCTCTCGTTCACGGATCGAAGAAACGGGAGGAGTTGGTTGTCGTTCAAAGTAAACAAAAGAGCTCAACGGCAAAAAATACAAGGCTCGCGTATGCCCGTATTCCCGATCATGAAAGAAAAAAGAAGAAAATGATCGAAACGGACAAAGATGAATTGAGTCCTACCTGGTTGACTGTGTTAGTGTGTTGAAAGTGGGAAAGGAAAGCCTTCTTCAATTTGGAACTGCCCGAGCACGGCCGCCAGGTGACGTTTAGTTTGTTTTTGCGTCCTTTGGGCGTGGTTGCTGTGGAAACGTTTAGCGCCGTGTGGCTCTCAGGGGTGTACCAGGGGATCCCTGTGCGAACTCTGAGTGGGTGTGGTGGTCAAGATCAAGGTTTCTTGGGGATGAGATACCCTAGAGATGAGTGTTTGAATGAGAATTTGGCGTGCATATTTTAACAGATGGGCTTGGATTCGTTCATTTACATGATACTATCAATTTTCTCAAGACTCTAAAGTTTTCACGTTTCTAAAGAGTCGTCCCATTGACGAAATATCCATACATCATGTTTGCCCACGTTGGCCACTCCAAAGGCCATCACAACAACTTGTGGAACAACAAACATTGATCGTCGCTGAAACAGACCGCTGTTCATAACACAACATCCTTGGTCTATTTTCGGAGATGAGAAGGGACACATGATTGCTTTCCATTAGCTGGACCCCAACATGATGACGATAGCTCTTTATGCTTTGTTTATGGGTGAATGCCTCACTCTTATCCTCATCGGGTTGTCGCCACAAGGTTCAGTAACACAGAGACATGCGCAAATCAAGCACCCTCACATTATCCATATAGTTTACAACCCGGACGCCAACCATGCATATAAGCCTAGAAACCATCACCAACCACTTGCACAAGATTCCACACCCCGTGCCATTCTCCACGAAGCTCACTATGGGAAACGGGCACCCTAGGCCCCAACCTCTGGTGTGAACTGATACCGTGGTAGAGCAGCCATCCTCTCCTCGGGACTGACCTCGGCATCGTCGTAAAACATTCTTCCCTTCTTGTCCTTGTCCTTCTTCTTCTTGTCTGCACTGTCCTCTCCCTCGCCCTTCTGTGGTGGCTTGATACCAGCCTCGGCCATGCGGATCAGCTGGTCAATATCATCACCAGCAGCGGGAGCTCCACCATTCCAGGCTCCGCCTTGTGTCGGTCTCTGAGGAAGGCCAGGAGGAGCAGGAAGGTTGCCTGATGATGGCCTCGCAGGTAGCGAGTTAGGCGAGAAACCGTAGGGCTGCGCAGCACCAGATGCCGGTTGCGCGGGATACCCTGGTTGCTCGTAGGGTGCTTGTGATGTTTGATAAGGGGGAGCATTCTACACATGTTAGCATACGCTGTAAAGTGATGGGCTACGAAACTCACAAAGGTAGCCTGGTTCTCGGTCGTCGTCGCAGCCGCAGCCGCATCCACACCTCCATTAGCAGCAATATCCTTCTTCCTTGCGCGAAACTCCTCCAGCCGCTTCTTAAGCTCGCTCGCTGATTCAATCTTGAGCTTCTTCCGGGGGTTGTTCATCGCCTGACCAGGAAGAGGGTTTCCGGTCGCAATCTGCCTATCTTTTTGCGCCTGCTGGAAGTTCTGGAGGATGCGGTTGCGGTGCTGGTCGAGGATGTCCTGGGGGATACCCTCCATGCCAAAGATCTCCACTTCGAGGCCCTGTCGGTTCGGCAGCGCGTTTTCGACCTGCGAGAGGTTCTCCTTGTGCACTTGGTTCATGTGCACTGAGAGACCTGTGGTGGCGAGTTTGTCAGCGCGTTGCCTCGTGATTGATGTTGGAAAACTGACCTCCCGCGGTGTTGAGTCGACGACCACAGCGGTCGCATTTGAAATGCTTGGCCTTCTGATGAGAAATGAGAAGCTTCAAATCTTCAAAATCACGTTCGCCTGCAATTACATGGTTAGTATCCAGCCATCCAGAATGCCAGGCGCAAGGTTCGTACAGTAGTAGCACCACGGCCGATGGAGGAGCTCCTCGATGTCGGGGTGGCCGCGCCTCTTCTTGCCCATCTTTTCGATCGTCGCGGGGAGTTCGCAAAGATAATCCAAGGGTGCGCGCAATGCAATTCGAGTGCGCAAGAGCGTGCGCCTGATTAGAGCCGATTCAAAGTGTCGTAGGCGTGGAACTGGCTGAAGTGAACGAACGCGACAAGAAAGAAGTGGGTAGCTTGTCCGGTAAATGGTCGGCTGAATAAGCTCTTGCTGAGCCACAGTGGCGTTGCAAGTTAAACACCACAGCTAGCATCACGACGCGTATATTTGACAGCTGTGAAACGTGTTGCAACTTGTTGATTAAATTTGTACGTCTATGAGTGATATTTACCATAAAATTCGTGATTCCCCACCGCCCAACCATAAATGACTCCATCCCCCATGACCCCGTACCCTTACCCATTCATTCCCACCCTTCCTGGTCACCCTCATTAGACATCTTGGTATTTTCCCTACCAGTAAGTATCGCGCCTGAATGAAACCATACATGTTATGAACCGTACATGTCATGGCGCCTCTTCCCATTTGAATGCCTCGAGTGGCACCAGCCAAAACGCCCCAGTCCATGCTCCAGATGGTACAAACCAGTTAACAACGCCGTATCCTATCAGATGTCATCAAAATCAAGACCCATTTGACGCCACATGGTCAAACAACATCAACGGCCATTGACCCTGTTGAATGCTGGTCATATCGTTCGTTGAGGGCCCGGCTGTGACGCCTGGGACGCCCGCGCCCGTAGAGGTATCACGTGTAGCGCCTCCAAGCGTCAAGAGTGCCGACGCACTATACCGATCCTGATTATCGGCAATGGCGGTAGTCCAGTCGTGCCAAGTGTTTCCGCGGCCCTGCCATAGCATGTCGGCCGTGGGTTGAGACGCCACTTGCTGTGTCGACTGCGTGGTAAAGGCGAGGAGTGGATTCGCCTGAGAGGCAGATGCCGGAATTGCTGTTGCTGCTACTGCTGCGGCCGCTGCTTGAGCACTGGTGCTGTAGAACATGGCCTCGGTTTCATAAGCCGATGGAGCCATTGCACTTTGCGTGTGCTCGTTGTAAGCCAAGGCGGGATATGGCGTCTGCCCGTTGAGGCCTGCGTCTGGAAAATAGCCCTTCGATGACGGCACCTCTTGACTACCTCCGCTTGATGGCGCAGATTGAACTTGAGGAGCAGTGTAAGCCGAGGGCGGAGCAGGCTCTTGCTTGATCTCAGGCGTCACAGCTGGCTGACTCTCCTTGTTATCCTTGTTGCGCATGTCATGCTCAATCCAAGCAATGGTGCGATCGATGATGTTTCTAATCTCAGCACCGAGGCTAGGTCCCGAGCCTGGGCGTATGTTAGGGCTGACTGAACAAACTGTGAATGTGAATTCGTGGAACTTACCGAGCAAGGAGCCAACCTCATCGAGAATGCCGACCCAACCGTTCATCTCCTCCCGTAAAGTGGCAATGGCCTCTGGAGTCGTCTCAAAGCGCCTCTCCCACACGGAAACGAGAAGCATGAAGACTCCAGCCGTGTACATGGAAGTCTGGTACCATGTCGTATCGAGACACTTGTGCTTCTGAATTTCGAGCTGACAGTGAAGCATCCTCCTCGATACATCCTCGCAGATGGCCATGTTGTCGGCCATCATCTTCTTGTCGGCAGTCATGGCCACTGAAGGATGACGCAGACAGAGACGGAACTCGAGAGCCCAAGTCTTGCAGTAAAGAGCAGGCATGCGAGTCATCTCAGTCTGTTCAGAATGATCAAGCTGCAGAGAACTAGGGAGTTCATCTTCCCAGTTCTTGATCTGGGCTTCTAGAGCATTGACCACACTGACATAGTTCTGCGGATCCCTCTTGACACTGTAGATGTTGGAGTACATCTCCAGATAGATGGGGATGATTTTGAAACTGACAATGCCTGGCCAGTAACCGCAGGGGATGGAGCGGGATGTGTCGACGCCTTCATCCGACAAAAGCTCGTCGGCGATGGGCTCGGGGAAGCCGACATCGAATTCCTCCACAGTAATGGGCATTGGCCGTCCACGACGCCCAGCAACGGCGATGTAGACAGTCATAATGACCCAGAATGCCCTCTTGCGTAATTCGTGCTTAAGATTCGTAGGCTCGCCAGGCTTCCTCGACTCTCGATGAAGGTTCATCTCAAGGGCGCGTTGTAGAGCCAGATTGGCAATGATTGAGACACAGCCAGGCTTGGGGAAAGCTCTGGTATGCACCGCAATCATGGCCATGGCCTGGACCGAAGCCAAGTCGCGGGAACACGTCAGCTCAAAGAACTTGCTAAGGGCGAAATGGTAATGTTTGTTGGATGACTCGTTCAGTCGAGTGCACTGATCAGCCTGCTGCCAGTTTCGAGTACCGTAATTAAAGTAGATCATGGCAAACACCATGTGAACGATGACGGACTCGGCCACAGTTGGCTTGAAATTAGGTTCATCATACATGCGCGTCAACTGTCGACCGTTAGCAGAAGAAACAGCGAAGCATGGAAGATTGACTTACCAATTGCATAAAGGAAGGCTTGTGAAGGATGGGGAGGAACGCGGAGAGAGTGAGAAAGTACCAATCTGCATAAGTAAAGGCATCGCTGCGTGAAGGCATCTCGACATGTTGAGGAGGATTGACGTTCATGATGGACTGCAGAAGGGCTTGAGGGGACTTGTTGTACAACGGCGCAGAGATTGATGCATCAGCAGGAGGCTCGTCCATGTCTGCGGCCTTGAACGAAGCAAGATCGACTGTCATGCCAAGGATAGACAATCGAGTTCCCTTGATGGAGCTCAAAGGAGCACTATCGCCTCCAACTCCAAGATGACTCTCCTGGGGCCTTGACTCCAAGAGGCTTCGAGGGAAGCTGGGTGTGAACTTTGGCTTTGCCGAGTTGTTCTTGACCCATGCGCTTCCAACTTGCGACCATGTATCACCCGTATTTGGATCAGGAATTGGATTGCCCATGTCGTCAAATGAGACTCCAGAAGGATACTGCGCGTAAGGAGCCCATTGCCAGGGCTTGACCTCAACGCCATTGTCGCCTAGCAGCTTCTCGAGATTGCGGATATGTGCCAACATGTCGCTCTTTTCCCTCTCCAACTCTTGCAGATACCCTCTGCGCTCGGTACGCCCCGTGACGCGGTCTGTGACATAGCACTCGAGATTCTGGTTGGTGCAGTGAGAGCATCCCTCGGGGAGAGCATCGCATCGGATCTTGCGAACCTGTAAAGAGCGCGGTTAGTATCTCGTCGAAGGAAGCGACCCTGGCCATGACGTACCTTGCACCGGTCGCAAGCCTGTCCCGTACGCGTATACGACTGCAATCGGTTCTTGACAACGCTGGAAAAGTCGTCAGGACCGCGCTCCAGCCTCGGCAGCTTCACCTTGCCTGGAGCCTGGACGGGGCCGTCATCTTCGCCATTGCTGGCGGGTCGCTTCGGAGGTCGTCCGGGCATCTTGGGTTTGGAGCGCGGGGAGATGCCCCTGGAGGAAGAAGGTGAAGTTGTCGCTGATGAGGCAGCAGAGGATGAAGCGCTCTTTGTGGACGTAGACGCGGCTGTAGCCTTGGCTTTGGCCTTGGAAGTGTAGATCGCGGCGGGCTGGCGCGGGCGCCGCCCAGTGGGTTTCGGTCGAGTCGCAGGCGCCTTTACAGCGAACGCCGTGGGATTGAAGTCGAAGATGCGAGGATCGGGAGCCCAGGTGAGGGCAGAGCAGGACTGCGCGTCGAATGGCCAGTTGAGAGATCCTGGCTGCGACGGCAACGAGAACGACGAGAAGTTGGTGATGGGAGAACTGAGGCTGCGCTGAGCGACGGCATCCATCATCGACACCCAGGACGGGCTGGACTGGTAGTCGAGGGACCTGGAGCTGCTGCTGGTCGCGCCGCTAGAGGCCCCTGCTAAGGCTGCTACTGGGTCTTGCACTGCCGGCACTGTACAGGGGACGGGCCCAGCGGGGAATGCGCTATGCATTAGCGGGCTTGGGCGCTGCAGTTCCGGGGTGCTGGTGGAGGCGCAGTGTGGCCTCGACGAACCCCCGGTCGCGGGTTGGGTGAGTGGCGATGAAGGGAGTAGACGGATGCTTGTGATCGAGACGACTCGAGGCAGCCGAGTCTGGACTCAAGCCGTGGCTGTGTTTCTTTGGGTGTTTGAAACAGCTGAAAACTATGACCGAGTTTGACAGGAGCTGACGGGAGCAAGGCGGGTCTTCTAGATGTCTTGCCTTGAAGCCAATGTGTCTCTTGGTTCTGACAACTGAAGTCTGTTCAGCTATGGTTGATATATGCATCCATAAAACATGGTGACGGAGTTGGCGATCAACAGATTCATCACTCAACGGCTCTCTTTTGCACAGGAGAGCCCGCAATTCGCTTGGAAGAAGCAGTCAGAGAGCATCTCTCCCCAACAATGGAAGATATCTTAACCGGCGAGATTATGCAAGGACAACGGAGATGCCTTCTAGAAGAAGAACGGTATCGCAGGGCATGCCTCAACATGTACCGGCAGAGTCTCTGGTCCGAGCAGTTGCCAAAGCGCCAGGCCCGCCGCCTCAGCTGGCGCCTTGTCTCTGGGCGTTGCAAGGGGCATTGGATCGCTTACTGTAGAAGGTCTAGGGCTTCCACGGGCAAGCCACATCCAGAGAACGGGAAAGTAAAGGAATCATGATTCTGTGGCTGGAATCGAGACGAGGCCGGAGATCCCGTAACTTGGCCGCTCTCGGATGAGGTGCTTGATGACGAGGTATGGACTGGATCAACGGAGAAGACTCATCAACGGATAGTCCTCAACTGCGATTCTGTAATGAGAAAGATTAGAGGAAACCTGCTTCGACCTTCCATGCAAGCCATGGTCTCTCAACCCCTCGTCGGCGACCTACCTTACCAAAGTATGATCCATACCCATGTCATGCTGCATTGGAGCCATCCAGCCCTACCGGCTGCGCGGTGCCCTGCATCTGCATCTCTTTGGTCGCCTCGTTTCGTGCCTTGCTGAACGTCGGGTTTATTGTCCCGCTCCCGCTACAGCATCTGTCAACCTTGTATCCGCAGACCAGGCCTCCAGCTGTCTGTCCTGTAGTAATCCTGTGGCGCCGGCCTAGGGTCGGCGATTATGGGAGGCAAACGGTATTAGCGGAAGTCTGCTGGCCAAGATGGTGGTGAGACGGAGAATGGCACACAGCAAGGTCGCATATCTCGGCTCTGTGTATAACGGGGTGACGTAAAACTGCAAAGTCAAAGAAGGGGATAATTGAGAATCCCCTCTGTTCATCTGGAACGGAACGAGGGAGAGCCGAGATTGGTGACGTGGTTGAGAAATTTGAGCCTTCATTTGAGTGTGTTAGTGCTCAGTCAAAGAGACAACCAAAGCGAAAACAACAGTCTAAGATGGATGCTGTGTTGTGTTAGTGAGACAGTGTGTATACAGTGCGAAACATGTGACGGTCTAGACTGTACGTCACCCCGCCGCACCGTCCATCTCGAACCTTACCCCTCCACACCAAAAGATCGAGCCTTTGAACTTCGCGCGACAGCTTTGCAACGAGATAACCAGACGATTAGACGACTACGACGACGACGACAACGTCCTGCGCTATACCCCATCGAGGCTTACAGCAAGGCCAGCCGAACTTTTGTTGCAGACTCCGCGGATCGTCCAAACCTCAGCCTCCGCTCCACCATGTCTCTCGAAACTGTGACTGTCGAGCATTTGCCAGCCTCGCACAAGGTCCACGTTGCCCTATTCCGTGACGTACGGAACGCGGCCTTTTTGCACCAACAGCTCCTCGGTCGGAATCCGGACTTTGAATACGCCTTTATCGATGCCTCCGTGGTGAGTTCCGGTCCGATCAAATCAGTCACCAGCGCTCGTGCCAAGTCCAAGTCGGGGTACGCGACTTTGACGTCTGGAGCCTGTTGCTGATACCAGATCCCAAATAGGTCGTTTCTAGGCTTCAATTATTATCCGCCGTCTTCAAGGCTACGTTAGCGGCCGTGAATGGTGCCCTGAGGACCCCCAACGTCCACTCCGAGATTGTCTCCTCTATGAGCTCTTCCAATAACGTACTATAACCTCTGTCGACAAATTTGCCCGAGACTGATCCGGAATTTAGATTGCCGATGCGTACCGCCGATATGGCATTTCTCCTTCAACCAAGGATCTCATTGTGGCCAAGGTCACCTTTCCAGCGGACAATGGCGCCGAGCCCCTCACCCATGACCAAATCTGGGAGCATCTCAGGACCAATGTCGAGGGAGAAGCATCACCTGTCACAGACGAGCAGATCGCTACTAGCAGTGACGTAGCTAAAGTGCGCAAGTACTACAAGCTGAACGGCTTGAAGTGGCTCGATGAGATCAAGGACGACAACGTCAGACAAAAGGAGATGGAGTCACTTGTCATCAGTGCAATGGCTCTACGTGGAGTCTGAATACGATATTCACCCTGTCACAAAGCATTCGCCAAGGAGTAAAACGTAAGTCATATCTTCATCTATGCTTTGTCTATCTCAAGCATCGAGATCCTAAGCGCCCCGGACTCCTGATCGCTACCCATGATGCAATTGCAAAAGAACAAACATGATATCAAATCCTTTTCTTTTCCCTTTTCCCTTTCTTACGCCAAGCCGACGACGCTCTTGCATCGTCGGACCAACTCGGACCACAGGGCATCCCGGCTGCCCTTGGTACGCTGGACGGCATCCTTGTTCTCGTGTGCTCGTCGAAGGAGATACTTCATGCACTCGCCAGTAGTTCCCCAGACGAGGTACTTGTAAGCGGGCAGGACCTTGGTCTTGTCCGCCTGGCCGGCCTCGACCAGCTCGCAGCTGACCTCATCGGCCATGCCCTGGAGCTGGGCAAAAGCAATATCCGACTTGGCGCGGCCAGCGTCGCAGATGGCACGGCTTCGGCGAACAGACTCGGCGTTGTGCGACGCAATGACGAGGCTGGTGGCGGGGTACTCACCCTCACCCTTGACATCAGCATTCCACTGGCGGGTGAGGACACTGGCGGCGAGCGAGTCGTAGCAGGCGTCGGTCTCCTCCTTGGTGTCGTGGAAGAGCTCGCGAGGGTCCGAGTTGAGGTAGGCACCACGGACAAGCTTGACACCGAGGGCAAAGTTCTCGACCTGGGCGAGGGCAAGATGTCGGGACAGGACCTCTGGGCAGTTCTTCTTGTAAGCCTGGTAGGTGCCAAAGATGACAGCCTCACCAAGACCCTTGTTGTACTTTCGGGTGAACTCGATAGTCCAGTCGTCGATGCCGTCCTGGAGCATGTCCTGCTCAGCGTCAAAGAGGAGTCGGACACCTCGCTCCTGGGCAAGCTGGCAGATGGAGTCGATGGACTTGTACAGGGCGGGGCTGGGAGGAAGACGATCCTTGAGCTGATACAGAGCGATGCTGCCGGCGCCAGTGAACTTGAGGGCGACAAAGTCACCAGGCTCAGCCATTCGGACCGTCTCGAGAGTGCCCTGGGCCCAAGGCAGGACTTCATTCTGGATGCATTCCTCCGTCTCCATGGCACCGTTCTTGAGGGCACCAGCCTGGTCCTCGGTAAGGACGACCTCACGGGCGTAGTTGAGAATCACACCAGTGAAGCCAATGTTCTTGAGTCCAGCAATGGTGGCCTTGATCTCGGCAGGGTTCTCGCCGGCGCAGAATTGGGCATAAAAGGTCTTCTTGAGGAAGTATCGGAGGACGGGGTTCGTGTCCGAGTTGAGGATGGAGTTTGTGGTGTTGGCCAGGACGTTCATGATGCGCAGCGAGGGAGGCAGAAGAAGAGGCGACGACGAAACGATCATGGTGGCCAGAGATCGCACGATCATGCTCAAGGGCAGGACCGAGAGGGGTGCACGACCGGTACCGACTGGAGGAGGGATAGGGTCGGGGATGGGATGCTCGGCGAGGGTAGAGGTGCGTCGCTCAGAGGAATGGATGTGACGACGGGTGACCACATTGGCCTTTGTGATGGTTGTGATGGCGATGCATGGTCGGATGGTAGCGGTGCTGGAGGATGCCGCCCAGCGCAGGGGCTGGCAAGTCCCTCGCCGAAGGGCCAAGCTCATTATATCTTCTGGTGTTGTTGAAGGGAAGTTGGAGAAGGTTGCTAGGTGGTGAGGGAATGGATCGGTTTGGAGGGATCCAAGAGAGGGCGGCGGCTGTGAATTGGTGTTTGTTTACGAAGTGACGGTGCGTTGGAGGTGGCAGCAGATATAGGTTTGGAACCGTGATAAGGCTCTCGTCGAGAGAGATAACAGAGCAGTCAATGGGAGATAAGTTTATTTTTACCTTTGAACCAAAGTTTCTGACCAAGTAGTGCGAGGGACAATGAACGGGTGGCAGACCTTAAGTACTTGTTCCCATGAGCCGTACCTGAGCGGCGTACCCAACGACGGAGGTGGCGCTATCTCCAGCCATGGTATGGATATCTCTAGTCATTGTGTCCCAGTCCAGTCCCATTCCAGGCATTTCCCAGCTTGCTTCCCCCGACTAAGAGAAATTATTAGCCCCTGCTTCTCCGCAAACGCCGAACCGGGCCGTGTGAAATGGGCAAGGACAGGGCCGAGAGAGGTTACCGGGACTTGGACGGGGGGTTCAATGGGCCAACCAAACCTACGATGGCTTCAAAATGGCCCAGCAGACGGAGCTTATCAGCCATCACGTGGCGAGGCGACGCCATGCAAAACATGGTAAGGACCGTAAAGAGGGTCAAGGTGTAAAGGCCGAATCTAGCCGTGCGTGGGGGGGGAAGAGAGTCGAGTCTAAGAGAGATGAATGCTGATTGGGCGGGAAGCGCCGGGACAATGTGAATGCGAAGACGCCTTCAAACTGGGGGATATCATGGGATGGGGACGCACGAGACTTGGTGAGACGCCGATGCCGCAACAGGCCGATATCACAGCTGTCGAGTCAATTGGTGATTATGATGATCTCGGGTACAACACATGGAGAAGGATCTTGTGGAGAAGCTGGGATTTGCATTTATATTTGTCTTTAGGAATTCTTAACCTAGAAGGGATCGTATAGTACACGTTCTGCTCTGCGCAGATACACACAGAAACACACAGACATGGTGATATCAATGTCTTAGCCATCGTGGGCCTCCAAGTGGTGGTGATAGTGGAGAGGGGACTCTCGGCCGGCAGATAAGGCTTGATGCAACGCCTTGTGCCGAGATGATGGCGGCTCTGCTTCTCTGGCCTGGACCGGGCTAGTCGGAGAAGAGCAGAGGAGAAATGCTCCATGGAACCAACCAATTCTGCAAAGCTTTGCTCGTCATGCCTCCTCACTCCTCACTCCTCACTGACATGGGCTCCACAAAGACCGAGCAAAGCCGCTCGCCGTCGGCCACGGGAGAGGCGCCCACACCAAACGAGAGGCCACGCCCGGGCTCCACCCCGGCAATAGCTGGGTCCGTCCTTGTCCTTCGCCTCTGCTTCCCCCAGTCTTCCTTTCGTTCCCCCCAAAAAGTCCGGGCCGCCGGGCTCAGGATGCTGGTTGGTCGTCCTCGTGATCGCTGTGGGACGGGTTAGAGCGTCTTCCACGACGCCGCAGAAACTCGACGTATCCGATCGGTCTCCCTCGGGCTAAGCCGACGAGGTCCTGGATGCCACCGTAGACGAGTCCAAACATGAGCCCGTACCTGGCGGTCCGGGCGGCCGTTGTGAATGACAAGCGATCTAGACGCGAAGGGGCCGAACATCGGCGCTTGTTAGCTAAAAACTGGTTCCACCACCTTTTTTTTTTGTTCCACCGTCGCAATATCTACCCGTCGCTTTCCATGCTCCACGGGGGTGCACATGAGGCGTAAGAGGCCTGTGCCCCCATTCCCAGATTCCCCCATATGGGGTTTCTATGAGCAAGGCGCAATCCTGTTCGTCCAAATTGCAAAGAGGGGAAAGAAAGAAAAGAGCAAGGGCATCAAGGAATTGACCACTTACGCCAGATAGAAAACGCGCCGGCCACGGTCAGGGTGGCTATCGTGGTGGAAAACATGTCGCTCGCCCCGCGATATCGATCAACCGTGCTCTCGAGGGACAGGGCCATCATGCTCCAGAGGCCCGTCTTGAGGCCCATGCGGAAGCCCTCGCGTATGCCGCCCTGCATGGCGTGGTAATTCTTGCTCTTGTGGTAGAAATACCACCCCGTCGTCGTGTCTGGCATCTTGTGGGCGTGCTCGGCCCGGAACCGCAGCTGCGCCATTTGCCCACCCTGCGTGGCCCCCAGGGAGAAGCCAACGAGGGCCGACGATATCGTTCCCAGCATCAGCCGCGTTGGCGTCGGCACCGAGAGGCGAGGGAAGGCATCCTGGGGGAAGGCTGATGGAGGTTCAAGGTCAGATGGCAATGCTGCGGTAGAGGGAGCCCAGCCAAGCCGAGGAGACGTCGGAGTAGCCATGACAGGGTGTAACTGGGTTTGAGGGTCGATCTCTGTCTCTGTTTCGCCCAGACACGAGGCCGAGCTTGTTGCGAGGCTCGCTGATTGAGGCTGGTGATTTTCGGGTGGGCCTTTTCTGACTCTCTCTTCAAGTCACGCGGGAAGAGAGGTGCGCGTGTGGCCGGAGTTGGGCGATTCCGGCGGTATTTTCGCTAGGGGCCCAGTAATGGCACACGAGGAGCTGAGGTTTGTAATAAATGCTGGTCGAGCTGGGAGGACCCCATGTCGTCCTTTGTCGAGATGCAGAGTCGACGTTGCTCCAGATCCATCGGATGGGAAGAGGCTCTTTTTGACAGTGTGTGTAATAGGAGGCACGGTATTTTGCACGGTTTGGCTCTTGGCTGCAGGCGGTTCATGCTCAGGGCGTTGCAATCGCAAGTCAATTGCTTTGAGATAGACGGCGATTATTGGATTGCTATTTCTTCCATTTCTCTTCTTCTTCTTCTTCTAAATATGCACCCCCACCCAAAGCTCTGGTGCTGTCCTTGCAAATGTCGCCATCAGCTGTCATACTTTGCTGTCAAATACCCTGGATGAGATGACGTAGCGAAGGCATGTGCTCTCCAGCAATTGACACGCAATCAATCACTTTTCACCCTTTTAAAGCCCAGGATTACGATATAGAATCATAATCCTTGTTGAGGCTCTGTTGTCACTGTGCATCAGGCAGCACCACATTCATTGAAGACCCTCTCTACGCGTATGCACGTGATCTCGCGCAAACACTTCGCGACGAAGATGCCCCTCATCACATCAAAGGCGAAGCGGCGACATCTTACAGACCGACGTTGTCAGCTTTCACCATTCGCAGATTGACAAGATGGTGAGGATCCCCCAGCCATCCTATACTTCCGTTGATCTATTCCAACGAAAGCTAACCCGTGATAGGAGCCTGAGGAGATCGGCGACGCCCACATCTCGGTGCGCTTCAAGCACGGCATCCATACCATCTACCTCTTTGTCGATTCCCTCGCGCCCTTCTCCGACGTCACCACCCAGCTCCTCGATGTCCTGACCGAGAGATACCCCAACGGACTGACCACGTCAATCGCACACCCTAAAACGACCTCCGTCACCGACGGGACAATACTCGCCTACGGTATGCTCAAGAATGCCAACGACCCCACTGCAGGATGGAAGAAGCTCAGGATCGGGAATGGCGACACGCCGACTAGGTTGGGGTTGAAAAACAATAGTCTGATTGCCTTTGCGGTAGTGGATGACGAAGAAGAGGACCCTGAGTTTGAAGTCGAGTGGCCTAGAGAGGATGAGGAGCTGTATGAGCAACAGTGAAACCAGCGAGCATAGGGACAAGCCATCACCACTCACTTGCCGAAACAACCCATGGACCCCTCGGGATAGGTTTACGTTTGCGCCTCAAATTTATTGGTGATCCCACGTTCCGATCATCGAGATCGTCCCAGGAAGCGGTAAGAAGGGGATACGTTAGGTTCTTGGAACAGCCATGGTTAAGGGCAAGATAGAGCCTTTCAACCAGGAGCACCCCTCATGACTAGGACTCAATTGCGATCTTGAGTCATTTGCACAACAAGCTGGCGCATGGAATCGCAAAAAGATCACCTAAAGTACTAGAGTACTTCAGCGTCGCAATCAACACGCGGCGGTGTCGCATTCCAAAGACCAAACAAAGACCATTCCCATCTCCTCCAATCATCTGATCTTGGCATGAGTCGACCGACAAATAAAGGGTCTCCCCTCCCCGTACTCCTTAGTCGTGCGCAAAAAAGGGGTTCTGGTCTGGACCATCTTGAAGGTGGGACGTCGTCTGACTAAGCCCAAAATAGTTTCACGTGTCGCCCTCTAGAACCCTTCCACGCCTGCTATTCTTGGCATCACCTTGAAGACCACTTTCTCTCCTTTCTTGTTCTTGTCGTTCCTTTCCGCCGTCGCATTCAACGTCTTGTTGCCTTTGAAGACCATTTTCAACGTGGCTCTCGTATGACGTTGGCTACATGATTGTCGTGGCTTACCTCCGCCATGGCCTGCGCCTTGTGGTGCCGCTGGCGGTAGCAATCACCGTCTACCTGTATCTTTTCCCAGTCATCCAGGGATGCGCATTTCCTGTCGAGTCGAGAGACAGTAAAGAGGCGTTTGAGTTGGCAAAGAAGTTTCACTGGCCTTCGAAACCTAGTTCTGACGACCGTGCGAAACTCGCCCCTTTCCGACTTCTTGCGCTGGGCGATCCTCAACTCGAGGGCGATACTTCGATCATCACAAATTACCTGGGCACATTCCCTCACCTCAAGCAAATTTACAAGCATGTGACCTTTCAGACCAAGCACTGGTGCTTCCGAGAGCGAGTTCGAAAGACGTTGCACGATACGGTCGATTTTTACATGGAGGATATCCCCTACTTTCTCGAGTCGATGCGCAAGCGGTTTGATCTATGGGGCAATGACTTTTACCTGGCGCACATTTACCGTCAGGTCAACTGGTGGTCCAATCCTACACATGTGAGTGTGCTGGGTGACCTAGTTGGAAGTCAGTGGATCGACGATGTCGAGTTTGAGAAGCGAGGTCGACGGTTCTGGAACCGAACATTCCGTGGCACCGAAAGGGTACCAGACGACATCGCACGGTACCCGAGCTCCGATTACACTCTATCAGGGCTTTTGGATGGTAGCGAGGGAGAAAAGGTGTGGGCGAAGAGGATATTGAACGTGGCAGGGAACCATGATATCGGATACGCGGGAGACTTGACCGAGGAACGACTGGAGCGCTTCGAACGAGTTTTTGGAAAGGCAAACTACGAACTTCGTTTCGAGCTTCCCATTTTGGATCCTGAGAAGAGGGCCTCCATGTACCATGAAACCGATAACCCCAACTCGGACCGCATCTCACCCGAGCTTCGCATCATTGTGGTCAACGACATGAACCTGGACACTCCGGCCAAGTCAGCTCCCCTCCAAGATGCTACATATGCCTTCATCAACGACGTCATTGGAACCGCAGGCTCTGTCAACTACAAGGGACACTTTACGCTCATTCTCACACATATCCCCCTGTACAAGCCGGCGGGTATCTGCGTGGACTCACCCTTCTTTTCCTTCCACACCGCAGCAGACGGTGGAGGTCTCAAGGAGCAGAATCAGCTCAGCGCGGACGCCAGCAAAGGCTTCCTCGAGGGAATGTGGGGAATGAGCGGAAAGGAGAATGCTGCTGGAGGTGGATATGGTCGTGCGGGCTTGATGCTCAACGGCCATGACCACGCTGGCTGCGACACGTACCACTTCATCAATCAGACAAACGGCACTGATGCGTCAGAACGACAGTGGCAGACGGTCCGGTGGGAAGAAGCCCAGGAACAAAAGATCCCCGGCACCTCGGGGATCCCTGGACGACGCGAGATAACGGTGAGGAGCATGATGGGAGACTTTGGAGGCAATGCTGGCCTCCTGAGCCTCTGGTTTGACCAAGAAACCTGGGAGTGGAAGTTCGAGTACGCCACGTGCCCCCTGGGTACCCAGCACTTCTGGTGGTTCGTCCACATCGTGGACGCAATTGTACTATTATGGATCGGGTTGTACGGAGTCCTTTCGGCGTTGGAAGCGTGGGGTGTCGATGTAGACGGTCGGTTCTATAGCGGTCTTGCTCGAGGTAAAACTTGGGTTTCGCGGAGACTGCCAGGTGGTCGTGGATCTAAGGGCACGACAACAGTAAAAGCGGCATAGGTTTGGATATGGATAGAGTATATACCCTAATTCCTTGCTTAATATGACGCAAGCGTTCTTGTTTCGACGTTTCTTCACGTTCCACCTTGCTTCATCTATTACACGGACACAGGCGTCGGTCACCAGTCGCTTGGGACTGAGACATTTATTTGTGTTGTCCTCGACTTCAAGCCCAATCGCAATTATGGCCTTCTTTGACAGATGTTGCGCCTTATCAGATGTCGTGTTTTACTTGGATGACTGACAACGAGGGGTTGGTCATGATGCGAGCTCCTTGTTCCCGGTAACCTGAAGCAATGGGTATTGTATTGTTCCTGGCTTGTTTCGATGCCAACGATGTTGTACGGCAGGATCTGGGACGCGCGGCGAGGTTGTACGACTTGGTGGTTGTACGGACCTTGTATGAGAGTCGTGTTGGCGAGATGGAGGTGTGTTCGATGCTGAGGCTCAAGCGTATCATGTCAGATGATGCACATTTGGCTTTAATTTGGGACGATTCTGCTCCTGTCAGGCACGTCACTGTCACTGTCGGTTGGTCTCTTGGTCATTACCTTGTGCTCATCTCATATCCAGGTCTCATGATGCTCTTAAGATGCCTTCGATGCGCTGGATGTTGTCTGGCTGTGCAACATTCTCGCCACGATCCTTGCCCTTCGGTCCGCTTCGAGCGGTTGTTTGTCTCTATCACCATAGAGAGTATCGCTTGATTGTAGATGCGTTGGTAAATAGAAGCCTTTCACGTGCCCTTTGACCTTCACATCTCGGCGAGATGTGACACCTGCCATCGTTGCCCAGCGACCACAGCGTGCTTCCTGATCCGGCAACCACAAACACATCCCGTGGAAGTCTGTTTGCTACGACAGCTCTTCGCTGTCACCACGAGATGGTGTGTGAAGAACTGTCGCTGGAAGGAAACCGACCGGATGAGACGGCTTGTGTGAGATCAACTGACCAGGAATGGCAACTACATAAACCCAGAGCCGGACGACTGGATATCCAGTCACTGCGCAGAGACATAGGACTCGACTGTGCTTTGACAGGAACAGCTACTTTGAGCGATCCAGCGGCAAAGACGATCTTTACTTTTCCCTTCAACAGACTTCCACGACCATGTATTGTCTCGGCCACTTTGCAACACTTTTCCTTTTTACGGCTCTATCGCAAGCCGCTCCTCAGAATGATGACAGAAAACTTCAACAAAGGGAGCCTGAAGAGATCCCAAAGATGCCCATAGGCTTTGGCGAGGATGTGGTGACGCACCCGGTTGTTGTGCTCACGACGACGACCAACTACATGACGATGCCAGCGGGCACTTACACGGAGACGATATCCGAAGGTGCGATTAGGGTAATTGTCGTTGTCGATGCTACTGCGACGAGCAAGGTAGAATGTCCAGCAGAGTGTGATTGCTCTAGGATAAAGGACAAGGAAAGCGACGAGTAAGTGTTGAACTCTCATATCATGCATGCATGACCTTGGTGTCTCCCCCGCAATTGAGATGAGACACCCTAGAACATGGAGAGAAGAGGCGAGATGATTTGGCTGACATTATCAGGTACTTTCAATGCATCACAAACCCCAACTGCCGCCCATGCAGAGAACCAGGCCTCACCTCGACATCCTCATCGCCCAGTCCCACGCCTACATGTCCCGCCTACTGCGATTGCACCAAGATCAAGGATAAGGAGAGCGACGAGTAAGTCATCATTTATTTAGCGACGATTCACAGAGGGCTCACAAATACAGGTACTTTCAGTGTATCACCAACCCAAACTGTCGTGCATGTAGAGTCGGAGGATCACCCAACATGATGTAATCAAGGGACCAAGATTGAGACTTGTAGTTTAAAAAAAATATGAATTGACGTTCTTGCTGGTTTGAATTCATGGTATTTGCACAGGCTGATTTCGCTACCCGATGAATAAAAGTTTCCCTGGTCCTTGGAATTGAACCGATATCCCTATCTCGTCCCGTTTGACTCAAAGAAAATATCCGCGTTGCGCGCTGAAAGTGATGGCAAGAGTAAATTGCTTGCGGGGGTGAAGGAGGATCAATTAACAACAGCAGTCGAAGCACTCGAGGCAGCATTCACATGTTTCGCCGCAGAGCCAACAGCAGCACAGGGTGGCGATGCTTCACAGATGTCAGTCAGTATTGAAGGATATTACATGAGAGTGAGTATCTTATCTTACCAGCCGTATAGACAGCCGTGGCTCTTCTCCTCTTGCTGAGGGGGCGGGGCCTGCTGGTATTGCATCTGGTGTTTTTGTTAGTGATCGGTCAGAAGGATCACATCACATCACGGCCGACGTACGGGTTGCGGGGGCGGGTAGCCCTGTCCAGGAGGAGGATAGCCCTGAGGCGGGGGATAGTAACTAATAAAAAAAAAAGACGTCAGTTTAGCTGTCATTTCTCTAGTGCCATATTGAGGCTATTCACCCTTGAGGTTGGTTCGGGTCGTATGGGGCAGACATGGTGAAAACGGTCAACAGATGCGATGTTTTTTTTCTGTTCAGGATCAAAGAGGGGAAATCGAGCAAAGATGTCCAGGCTAGATATACATACTCGTGCTTTGTCTCGGCGTGACTTGGGGTCAAAGGTACAGCGTGACAAACAAGGGGGGTCTTCTGATGACCTGTACCCGTATCTTGGCTGTTGACCTTGGCGCAATCAACGACAGACCCAGCAGGAAGCGCCGACTTAACCGTGGCTTGGCATTGTTACACGTGAAGGGTTTATTATTTACGCGGGAGAGAATGCTTGGGAAAGTGGCTGACGGGAATTAATCAACGGGCGTATCTCCATCACAGCCTCGTTGAACGGGGGTGGAGGGCTTGTTAGGGGACCTCTAACAGGTTCGAGATCTTAGATCGGTTAATACGGCACGACTCTAGTAATTGTTTACGGACCTGCGAATAGCCAAGGCCTCTCCCTAATTACGGGCTCCAGCTTTTTTTTACGCTCGGCTGTGTAAAGTCTTGGGAACCCCACCTGAAATGGGGAGGGTCACCCTGGGCGAAGCGGCATGATTCGATGAGGACAAGTCTCGGCAGTGGACAGGTGATTGCGCGTCAGGATGGCTGAGTAACTCGACACTGCATCAAGGGTCTCTTGTCTCTTGCTTGGCAATGCTCGGCCTCTCCAGATTGTGAGCGGCAGGGCCATGGATGGACAAACAAGGGGGCATTTGAGTTTGCATCCTCCCTTCGGGATCCAACGTCGGGCCTGCCGGAACCCGCTTTTTTGAACAGGAAGCTCTCCGTCGTGGAAGTTCTTCTTGGCATGTTATGTTTATTATCTTTGGCCAATTGATGAGGAAAAGGGTAAACACACGTGGTTGCATGAGAGGGCATATGCAGTCAGGATTACTGCGTGAGACGCTGACTCAAAGGACAACACATAGGCAATGCCCTCGGAAAAGTGTTCGTTCCTGAGAAGTACATGGTTCTCTCATGACCTCTTGAACCGTGCTTCTTTGGTTCTCGGATAACGGCTCCGTCGTGGCATGGATGTTGTAGAGCGGGTTTGCTGATGGCCGGTTCAGCCCATTAGCGGCGCCATACTAACGATGCCTTTAACATCAATCTACATATAAAGATGGGTTCCCTCTGCTGATTGTTCCCTGCCAATTATTCAGGTTGGACGAGTATTTGCTCAGCCACTTGCCGCCCTGAGCTGGCCTGATAGTTCATCAATCTGCCGTGTCAACATCGCAGAATTATGCTCGTTGCATACCCATCTCAAGGATAACCACGTCGCCTATCTGCTTGGCTCTTTATGATGCTACTGAGACTGCTCAACAGACATGTCATCATTTCTTTATAGGTTGGTTAAGTGGATGGAAACCAGCATGGGGGGAGACTCCTTTTGTGACAACACTGAGCTTTGCACCCACTGTGCACGCGGCAAATCTTGTCAACATCTAACAATTTTAACGTTCTTCTTTCTTCAAAATGACAAGAAAAGTTTCAAACCAGGACAAATTAACTTGACCCAAATGGGAGTTTTTCTTATTTAACTATTGATTGAACACTTAGGTTGGATACCGTATCTACCTACTAGCTATGCTGAGGCATACCCTGGAGGCAGGTGCAGTTGGTGGCTTGCAGAGTCAGCCTCACATCAGGCTGTGCGTTTCAACCTCTTCAGGCCGCAAGCAAAACCCCTCATCAACTTCCCTCCTTCACCTTCATTTTCTTGTAGCAGAATCCATCGATCCATCACCATGGAGGGCCTCGGAGCCGCTGCCAGCGTCATCGCGGTCGTGCAGTTGTCCGCCAAAGTCGGGTCCTTGTGCACCGATTATTTCAAGGCTGCTAAAAACGCCAGATCCGATATCAAGCGCCTTCAGGGAGAACTCGAAACTCTTAATGTCGTGCTCCGTGCCGCAGAGGGTCTTGTCAAAGGCTCTGATGGCAACAAGCTTCACACCACAGGACAACTAAAACCCGCGCTTGACGAGGCTAAATCTCAACTGGAACAGCTGATCGATGACTTGAAGGATAAGCAGCCAAAAGCTCGAAAGGGCACACGCCGCGGTTTTCGGGACCTCAAGTGGCCGTTTAAACGCTCTGAAGTAGACACTATCGTCCAGAACCTCGAACGTAACCGGGATAACATCTCGATGGCGTTGGATATTGATAACACCGCCCTTCACATTGAGACCTGGTACGTGTGCTTCCCGTCATCCGTCCTCTTACTCTTCTGTCATCCACGACATCTGCTCTATAAACTATTGCTATTCAATTTCGTTGTTGATATACTTACACGGACATCAGCTCCACCGTACAGGGAATCCGCTCTAACGTCCAACACATCAGCCGCACTCTTGATATGTCCAAGATTCCTGTGGCAAAGGGCGCGGCCTTTGACTCCTACACGAACGAGCACGATCCAAAGTGCCTTCCCAACACACGAGTTGAACTTCTAGAAACCATCGCCAAGTGGGCAGGAGAAGCTGACAGCGATCCGATATTCTGGCTCAATGGCATGGCGGGGACAGGCAAGTCCACCATCTCAAGGACCATTGCCCACTCGTTTGCAGAGGAAAAGACGCTCGGCGCGAGCTTCTTCTTCAAGAGAGGCGAGCGAGATCGAGGCAATGCATCTCGTCTGTTCACAACCGTTGCTGCTCAACTCATCACTCGACTGCCTGAGATTGGGCCATTGGTCATCAAAGCAATTGAAGATGACCCAGATCTCCCCAACAAGTTCAACAAAGAGCAGTTCGAAAAGCTCATTCTTGGTCCGTTGGAAGCAAGTCCGTTTAACTCGAGAACCCTAATTCTTGTCATCGACGCACTTGACGAGTGTGACCGGGATGCTGACGTCCGGCTCATCATCGACATCCTGACACGCCTCAAATCTCTGGGGGCCATCACGGTGAAAACTTTCCTGACGAGCCGGCCTGAGCTATCGATCCGTCTTGGCTTCAACAGCATCAAGGGCAAATACAAAGATGTCATCCTGCACGAGATTCCAAAGCAAGTCATTAAAAATGACATATCCGAGTTCTTTGGTTACCAACTTGAGCAAGCCAGGCTTGAGTACAATTGTCAATCGGATCCCAGTGACCAACTCGGGCCTGAATGGCCCGGCACACAGGCAACGAATACACTCATCGAAATGGCCATCCCACTCTTCATTTTCGCCGCCACCATGTGCCGGTTCATCCGAGACCCCCTGCGCGATCCTGCGTCTCAACTCGAAAAGGTTCTCTCGTACAAATCCTCGGCCCAGGATTCCGAGATGAAAAAGCTCGACACAACGTATCGCCCGACTCTTGATCAATTGCTCGTGGGTCGGACTGGACGAGAGAAAGAAATGGTCTTGAAAGATTTCGGCGACGTGGTAGGCACCATAGTTCTCCTGGAGGAACCTCTCTCCATCTCAACCCTCTCCTGCCTTGTTGACATGCCCAAGCGTGTCATCAGTGGCATTCTCAGACCCCTACATTCCGTTCTCAGCATCCCGACCTCTCCTCAAGAACCAGTTAGAATGTTGCACTTATCTTTCCACGACTTTCTCGTCGATAAGGACATGCATGAGACTAACCCCTTTTGGGTCGACGAGCAAGAAACACATAAGAAACTTGCGACCAGATGCCTGGACCTGCTGTGTTCCGGAAAGCACCTGAAGCAGGATATCTGTGATCTGGGCTGGCCGGGAGCTCGAAGGGGGGAAATTGAACAGGAAAACATTGGCTTGAAGCTTCCAGATCAAGTTCAGTATGCATGCCTTTACTGGATTCGTCATCTGAACAAAAGTGGCCTCCGAATCACCGACTCTCATTCGGCCTTCAGTTTCCTCAAAGACTACTTCCTCTTCTGGCTCGAGGCGCTCGCTATCCTGGGAGAGGCGCACAACTGCAGCTCCATGATAAATGCTCTGCAGTCTATCGTTGATGTACGTCCTGTCTGTTTCTTGAACCCTCAATCGCTGACATGTATCGTCTAGCAAGAGCACGGAGCAAGACTCTTAGCTTTCTTAGGAGACGCAACCCGATTCGTCACCAGAGTAGACACTATTATCGACGAGCATCCGCTACAGATATACGCCTCGGGGCTTGTATTCGCGCCAGAGGAGAGCATTGTCAGAGCAGCTTTCTGGAAATGTGTACCTGAGTGGATAACACAGTTCCCTCAAGTTCCACAAAACTGGAACGCGAGTCTGCGTGTGATCGAAACCTCGCTGGGCATGAGGGGTACGATGTCTTTCTTACCGGACAGCAGGAGCCTCCAGGTAGTTTCCCGACCTGGAGTTGTTCAAGTCTGGGATTCGATGACCGGGAAACAGCTTGACAACATCAACCCCGATGGTAGATATGACATTATTTTCTCTTTGGATGGAGGATGCTCCCTCTCAACAAATATATATAGAACTGTCCTGTTCTGGGGCTCCTTGAGAGGGAGCGTACAACACCGGTTTGAGGAAACCATTGCACTCTTTGACCTGTCCGGAGATGGAAAACTGGCCGCGTGCGCCTTGCAGGATGGCACAGTGTTCGTCCTTGACTACCTAACGGGCTCAATGCGGCGGCGGCTCTATGGGGAGAAGCGAAAACCCGAACTAATTTCTTTGTCTCCAGATGGCGAACTACTTGCCATCACCCAGTCCAACGGATTGCAGCTATGGGATGTTAACACAGGCCGCAAGACCAAGGAAATACCAGGAATACCTGGAGGCAGGCCATGTTTCTCCCCAAATAGCAGACTGATTGCCTCTTTCAGGTACAGTGTCGTGGTGGTATATGATATTAGAATGGGCGGGGTGTTTCGAACATTTCACAGCTCCACCAAGGTCTTTTCAGCTATCGCCTTTTCACCGGATTCCCAACATGTTGCATCAGCTTCAAGTGGCGGCACGGCATGCATCTGGCACCTCGCTACAGCCGAAGAAGTACATCGGTTCGAGCATGACTGCAATAGCATCACCGACCTGGTCTTTTCCCCTGATGGTTGCTTACTCGCAGCATCATCACCAGATGACGACACGATCCTGCTCTGGGACCCAAACTCCACAGTTGAAAATGTTGAAAATGACTCGAAAGGCCCTGTTAGTCACCTTGCGCTCTCACGAGACGGAAAGCGAGTCGCTTCAGGCTTCTTTGACGGTGGCATTGGAATCTGGGACCTGGATACTGCATGTCAAGTCGATGTAATCGGCAAGGGCAAACTCGCTAAAGACCCGCATTGGCTGTCCTTCTCGCAGGCCCAGGAAGGCCTTATTTGGTCAGTATCACTCCGTGGGAGTGTCAAATGTTACGATACCCTCACGGGGGGGACAGAAGTGGTGGTCATTAACAGGGATCACATCTATGACATCGTTGACCGTGACGGAAAATGTACATTCGATAGTGCTTCTGTGGCACTCTCACCCGATGGGAACACCATTGCCTTGGCGTTTTCGCAAAGTGTCCAGATTTGGAACCTCGTGACAAGGGAAATGCGGCACACGCTGAATGCTGGGGCAGAGGACATCAGATGCATTGGATTTTCATCGGACAGCAAAAAGCTTGCCTTGAGCACCATGAAAAACAATGTGACCATCTGGGACTTGGCGTCTGGGTGCGTTCAGCAAAAGCTGAGTATTGGGCATCACTACCAGGACTCCGATGCAGTTACTGGACTTTCACTCCATGATTCCAAATTGGCTATATCATCGGATTCGGGAAGACTAGCCTTTTGGGATATCAAGACTGGAGCTCATCTGGGCAGTGTTCAAGCTGATGGATGTTTTGGTTATCTTGAATTTTCCGCAGATGGCTCTCGTCTCGTTACCGAACGAGGGGACATCAGAACACCACCACTGCACTGTAATGGTTTCGACGAGCCGAGGTCTCTTCACGACTTGGAAGGGTACGGATTAACTAAAGGACATGCGTGGATTTCATGGAAGTCGAGGCCCTTTATGTGGCTACCACGAAGCCATCGGCCGTCCAAGTCATACATTGAACCCGGTTCATCATTGATTATGGGATCGACCGTCATTCTCGGAAGCAACTCAGGTCTTGTATCTATTCTCAAGTTTGTCGAGACACCGCCATGGGCAAGCAGAGCGAGACCTGGCCCGTAGAGTTCTTTAGGGTAGTTCAATAGCTATAGACTACGGAGATACTGTCAAGTTCCGTGGTACTTGAACCCTGTGCCAATATTGATCTCATGTGCAGCCCGTGGCTTTCGCACTAGTGTTTTAGAGGCTGACCCTTACTATGTACAGAGCAAGCTTGTACGTAAAAAGGTTGGGGGCTCCGTCCCGGCTAGTCGGGGGCGCCTCGCGAGAATGGGAATAAAAGGGGAATGTTGATGGAAGCCGAAACGGTCTCCGAGCTGACAAGCCAAGAAGTCTATTCTGGCTTGGTTTCAGGGGGTTTGGTGTTGGTGGCTATATCTGGACGTTTTGTCGACATGTCAGCCTCAATTCAGGGGAAATGTTTATTTTATTGCTTCTTTGACATGATTCAGTCGTCCCGTCCCTGAGAGATGAGCAGGGCGTTTGTTATTCTTCGGTACGGGAAGTGGCGGTCGCGAGGTGGAACAACAGAAATGTCTCCGTGAGTCCGTGAGTAGTACGTGGCGATGTCGGCAAAGACGTTAGCTTCGGAGTCAAGACCATAATGGCCCAAGAAGGACAAGCATAGCGTCGAAACAAAAGACCACCTCATGTCATGTCATGCGATCTAGAACTATAGTTTCTAGAACCAGGCAGGCTCTTCAACTCTGCAACGTGTATCCAGCAGCTTCACTATGATCCTCAGGAGTGACCGACTTTTCCGACAGCCGAACTCGCACCCTATGGAGTTTGTAACTGACGAGGTTGGGTCCGTGGCGCTCTGGGGCTGGCTGACGACAGTCTGGACTACCGGGAGCCTGCTGCATTTAAGCATGTCTAAAAAACGAATAGTGTGCGCCATATGGATACCGGGGATAAACGAAAACGTTAGAACCAACAGCTTTTTCCACAAATTTTTAGAGCCAACAGCTCGGTTCGACCAATATGAGAAAAGCCGACAGCCTGGTCTGACCCAGTCAGTCCACTCACTACCTATTGAAAAGCCGACAGCCTGGTTAGACCCAGTTACCTGTGCAAAGCCCACAGCCTGGCCCCCGATCCAATATGCAAAAAAGCCAACAATATGGATCTGACCAATACAAAAACCAACAGCCTGGTTTTTCGGCTCATCGGCCGCCGCGTGGATGTCTTGGCAGGGTCGAGAACACCATCTTTTCGCAACTGCCGTTACGCCTCCGCGTGAGGAGAGACAGGAGAGGCAGAGAGCTATTGACAATAGTTTGCTTATGCAGTGTGTAGCTGTGGACGGTAGCCAACGGACATGGCGAGAGAGTCAAGTCTTGGCAATGTCATTCTTTCTCCGGGGAGGCATAGAGTCAGAAGCAATAGAGGTGAGTTGAGGCGTAACTATTGAATATTCGGGCTTCGTGGTCGGCCGCCATGTTGAGGAGGCAAAAGGAGGTGAGAAGGGAAAGAGGACCAAGAGGTTGGAGTTTCTGGTTATAAAAGGAGGGTATTCCGACCTCCAGAGACAGAAAATCATCACTCACAATCATCTCTTCACAATCATCTCTTCTGCCTCTTGTCTCTCCTGCTTGTCTCATCAACATCATTCAAAATGAAGTACCAGACTCTCGTTGTTCTCTTCGCCACTGCCGCTTCGGCCGTCTCCCCGCCTGTGTGCGGTGAGCGACCTGCGGCTTGCGATGCCATGACCAAGCAGGACAAGAATGCTTGCAAGAAGAAGATTGGTATGTATTTTGCTTCTCAGTCTTTTTGACTCTGCTGACAATGTATAGCTGCTCTTGATCTCCGTGCTGAGATTTGCTTGGCTCCTCCTCGCACTGTCACTCGCACCGAGTTTGTCTACCCTACCAACACGGTGACCAAGACTCTGGATCCTGTCCCCATCACTGAGAAGGCCACCAAGACCGTCACCAAGAAGGGCCCTGCGTGAGTATTTGCCTTTTCAAGCTTCATCGTGCGCATCTAACTTTTGGCAGTATCACTCCTCCCACCATCACTCTCACTGCTACCGAGCATGAGATTACCCACGAGACCGTCACGGATACCACTACTGAGACGGACTCCTTCACTGAGACCACGACTGAGACGGTTTCTCAGACTGATACCAAGACTGAGACCAAGTAAGACGAGCAGAGCAAACAGTTGAATACCTGGCTAATGATCTATAGGACTGAGTCCAAGACCGAGACTGTTGACTTTGTCGCTCCTACTTGTGCTCCTGCCGTGGGCAGACGAGCTCGCCGCGATGAGGCTCTCCCCACCGACTGCAGTGAGTTTACCCTTGACAACTCCCTGTATCCGACCATACTGACCTCTGCTCTAGGCTGCCTCCTGACCGTCACCAGCGGCCGTGCCCCTGATGCCACCAACACCGCCACCGTCACCAAGCGTGCCACCACCGTCACTGAATACGAGATGAACACCATCACCGGCACCGTGACTCG
Organism: Fusarium sp. NRRL 66088; assembly: GCA_013186415.1. NCBI lineage: Eukaryota > Fungi > Ascomycota > Sordariomycetes > Hypocreales > Nectriaceae > Fusarium > Fusarium sp. NRRL 66088. The sequence goes on from JABCKD010000145.1 coordinate 38,033, forward strand.
CACCGTCACCGAGACCAAGTTCACCAACAGCAAGACCGTCCAGGCTCCCGAGACCACCATCACCACGACCGAGACCGAGACTCAGACCGACCACGTTCCCACCACCGTCCACACTTCCGTTACCCAGACCAACACTGAGACCAAGACGGAGACGGAGACTACCACCAAGACCGAGACCCAGACCAAAGTCGCCACCCAGACTGCCGCCGCCTGCGTCAACCCCTCCGCCTGGATCCAGCCCGGTAGCATCAAGGTCCCCAACAGCATCTCCCTCAAGAAGGACACCATCATCAAGACCGTTGAGACCTCTGCCAAGTTCCTGACCCGATGCTGCGAGAAGTGCTTCTCCGACAAGAACTGCGACTTCTTCAAGATCACCACCACTTTCGGCGTCACCACCTGCGACCTCTACACCACCAAGAACAAGGCCGGCACCTGCCTCCCCGCCCAGTGCCCCCTCGGTTTCCCCGTCCTGAACATCGGCAACAAGGATAACAGCGCCTACTACCGTGGTCCTTGCTTCAAGTCTAACTAAGTGATGCGAGCGAGAGAGGTATGAACAGATGAATGAGCGTGGCAGAGCTTCAAGCCGACCGGAGCTTCAAGGATTTTTTTACGCGCTCATTTGATTTGAGATGACTTTTTTGACTTTGGTCGGCTATTTGGTGTTTTGTATGTATTTGATTTGTAGTGTCAATAATTTCTTGTCGTGGTAGTTGGTCTTGGTTCTAGCTAGACTTGCTATCACTTTTTTGTACAATTCTCTTGGTCTCTGAACGCGTGACATGATATGAGTTCCCTGATATTAAGATATCCCGTGATTTCAATGCTTCTCTAGGTTCTCTTCTAGTTTCCTTTCTCTCAAGACTCATTGTGTTGATCCCGTGGCATGTTTGCAGTAGTAGACCAACTAGTCTCATCTGCCTGACCCAATGCTTGGGCATATACGCGTAAAGAACTTCCCGTTGGACGGAAGCAAAGTCAAGGGTTAGGTTTTTAGGCTACCGCCATAGAAAGATAACTATAAATAACCCATGTTCTGGTGTTTTACGGTATTGGGCTTAATGCTGCTGTTTTATCAAGATGGCGCTCCTGGTGCTGTGTCTCAGAGGTACCTTTTCCATATGATGACCTGGAGAAACCGCGCAGAAGGTACACTGTACATCCATGTCCCCCTAACGCATGTTGGCGCCCTAAAGCAATCGAGTCAGCTGCTAGTGATGGACTAGTTTGCCAGCACATGATGAACATAACTTATAAGTGACTGAGGGAATTTATGCTGAGCACCAGTGACATAAAAGTTATGATTATTTATGCTCATGTTTCTCGGAAAGGAAATATCATTCACGGAGATATTCTTTTTCGCCTCAAGACGAGATTGAGCGTGGTTATTACGAATGCTGCACTGGAATGTCTCAAGCCACTTCAATACCACTGGACCAAAGTGATTAGTTAGCACGTTGACCAGGCGAGGGTGTTTGAGGAAGCAAAAGCACTTTCATCATCCTTCTTTTCTCTCAAGATACAACATCATGGATGCAGCTGGGGTATCAGACGAACCAGACCGTCACTGCGTCTCTTACAGATGTCGACTATGTCGCTTCTCCATCCGCGTGGGCGAGACCGTGGTTGCAGGTAAGTACCAAGTCATGAAAGCAAGAGGATGGGCATGGCATAGCTGACATGGGGGGAAATCAGACCTAGGTGACGGTAGACTCTCGCCGACTTTCCCTTTTAAGCACCACGCGCATCTTGAAAAGCTCCTAAATCTGACCCTTCAAGGCTGTCACCTCACATGTCCACATGAGGAGGATGACCAGCTGCCCGCTTATCACGTTGGGTGTCTTCGATACGCGCCACCGCTCACCAAAGAGGGTCTACGTGCTACCCAGTACGCCTATGAGCCTACCACATCTGAGGATCTGAGACGCGCCTCAAGGATCCAAAATTTGGCGGCGAGGAGGTTGCAGATTGACTGCCCATTTTTACCCGCCGAAGTGTGTCTTGTCATCACTAAAGAGCTTGCGAGAGAATGTGCTGCAATTGCCACTCATGAGATGTTGCAAGGTCGCAGCCTGCAACCACTGGATTGCGAGTTGGATGTTTCAATGCCTGTGTGGGCGCGTTACACCTCGATTGATGGTATTCGCTATGTCGAGTCTCTTTCCAACGTGGGGGACTCTCAGAGTGTCCTTCTTCTTGGTGCAGATAGAGTACCAAGGACTGAGCTTCTTTATGTCTTGGAAGATCACCTGGGTATTAGGCAAGTAGTGTTTGCCAGTTTCGAACATGCCCTCAAGCTATCGACTTTCCTCAGCAAACCAAAGAACGATGCCTGGTGGCAGACCGTTCCCATCACCGACGAGAAGCTCCTCATCAAGTCTGATGTAAGTTATTTGAGCAATTGGAGCCATCGATCGATACTCACCGTCTTCTCATAGGGCTTCAAATTACGATTCATTATCGCACCGTCAACCCAAAACATTCAAGACGCCCCAACCGTTACATGGCCTAAGCCCATGGCTCCCTACCAAGAGCCCATGCTTGCGGATACGGCCAAATATATGGTCAAGACGGAAATCGGGGACCTGTCTCGGTTCCACCTTCGGAACATGTCGGTCGAATTCAACGACCCGGCTATAACTGGATACTCAATCTGCTGGGCAAATGGTATCAGGGGCATCCACGCACATTATGGGATGGACAAGTTGGCCACCTATGATGACTTTGATCTATGTCATGAAACCCCCACTTGGATCTATATGCCTATTGATCCTGGCGAGCGTATCATTGGCATCTGGACTAGGAGTGGGTTCGACCCGTTCAATACCGGAATGATGGTAAGGACGACCTTTGTTCTCTCTCGATGACCTTCTGACATGTTTGAAAAGTTGGAGACGAATCATGAAAGACGAGTCATGGTCGGATACTGCAAAACCTCGGACAATGAGCGTCTTGATTTACCTATGCATTGGGCGGACGTAATGCACAACGTGACCAGACAACGTTTTCGGCTACACTATCAACTATCATACCGTGGAGTTGAACAGATCGCTGCCCAACAGTTGATCGGCCCTGGACCTGTCCAAGCGGATGCGAATATGCCGCCATGTCCCTCCGAGGACTACCGTTCCGCCCCATTCTTCCATTACTCCTCCGCCAGCCTAGAAGACGTGGTAGAAATCATCCCTTGCCGGAGGAAAGTCTGTCCAAACGGCACACCCCACTGGGTAATAACTGGTATCCTCCTACGCTACGCAGATGGCAGTCAAGATTGCGCGGGCGAGTTTCGACTGGACTGCGCAGGCGAACCTATCAATTTCGAGGGTGCGCCGGTTTTGCAGCTGGGCGCCAACGACAGAACTGATTCCATGTACTGGCACCTGTCGATAATTGATACCCAGGGTCATGACGATTTCCTGCATTGGCAGAGTTTCGGGATGGAGGGGACGCTGCAATGGTGGTTTGCTGACGAGGGCCGGTCCTACATCTCCTGGATCGACAACACGGAGGAAATCGTCCCAGCTTCGTTGCGAGAGTACCTTACTGGCAGATGGTAATTATTGAAAAGGGATTGTTGTGGTGTTGTTATCGGGTTCAGCAGGAATATCTGCTATCAAGGCTGTTGGATCTAGTTAGTACTAGGCTAGCGTGCTAACACACCCACTAATGGATATAAGCAAAGAGTCTTGACCTTGGTGATTATGGTGAGCAGTGAGATATAAGATATAAAGAGAATTACTCATCGTTATGTTTTGTAGAAGGAGGTTGTCTTGGATACCTTTTCAATTACAACAGAAGGCTAATTGTCTTTTTTTTTTCACAAGCCACTTATAAGACAAACTACCCTAAGTTGGCTGGCCGACGTAAGGGGGTAATATGTCAGCTCAAAAAAACAAAAACAAAAAGCATTCCTCCTCCACAAATACCCTCACCCTCACGCCGAACCAAAAACATCATGGATGAAGCCCAAGAGCTGATGGATGATGATCACATGGATGAGCCAGAAGGCCACTGCGTCTCACGCAGATGTCGGCTTTGTCGGTTCCCCATCCAAATAGGCGAGATGGTTGTCGCTGGTAAGTCCAGCCAAAGTTGGACCCGTCAATCTAGCCAGAGGCTGACACTCATGAACAGCCGTGGATGGGTGGCTCACGCCAGCTTACCCCTATGAAGAATCTGCCCGTTATTATGATGATAAGAATCTGCTTCTTCAAGGTTGCCGGGTCGATTGCGCCCATATGGACGGGGTTGAGGGACAGGTTCCTTGCTACCACGTCGCATGTAGGAAATACTCGTCATGGCCCACGACCGAAGTGCTTCGTACCGCTGAGTATACCTATGAACCCACGGTGGCTGAAGATCAGAGGCGTGTGTCTAGGAGCCGGCTGTTACTGGGGAGACGGCTGCAGCAGGTTTATCAACAGCTGCCTGCAGAAGTATGCTTCATGATTGTGGGTGAGCTTGTTTGCGAATTTGCAGCCATGGCTACTGCACACTTTTGGCGAGCTCCCCGCTACGACGGTTGTGTACATATCTTGGTGCAGTTGCCTAGAGATATCCGGGCTCAATACACCTACCTTGACGGAGTCCGTTATGTGGAATATCTGAGCAGCTTGCCTGATGCTGAGGGCGACCTGGTCCTCGACGCTGCGACTTCATCGACGATTGATACTATCCATGCTTTGGAGGATCACATTGGAGTCAGGCAAATCTTGTTCTCTAGCCCCGAGCGTTCGCAGAAGCTTGAATCTCTTCTCAGCACCCCAGTGAGAGGCGCCTGGTGGAGCAACATTTCCCTCACAAACACTGCTGATAGATTTTACGCCGTCTCTGATGTAAGTCATTGTCTGGCTTGTGGGTGTCCACGTTCGTTTGACATGTTTATTAGGGCGTTAAAGTACGATATATCAAGAACGGAATGAGTCAGTCCATCCCAGAAGCATACAGTCGGGTGATGTGGTCCAAACCCATGTACCCGGCACATGAACCAGTTCTTCGCTACTGGGACTTGAATACTTGGGAAATCGACGACGAGAGCCATTACGAACATATATTTGTACAGAACGCTTTCACTCGACGGCGTTTCCGAACCGTATCGTTTGACTGCAACGACCCGGCCGTGACTGGGTACTCTGTCTGTTTCATGTCTGGAATCAGGGGCATTTACGCTCACCGCGGAGAAGACTTGGAAATGTACCATGATGTTGACATGTACGCCCGTGAAGGTGTTTGGATGCATATGCCGGTCGACCCCGATGAGCGTATTTCGGCCATGTGGATCAGATGTGCCGATAACACGTCCCATTCAGGACTCATGGTAAGGAAGGTTGCCCGTATTCCCATCATGGTCTACTAACACTCTTTGACAAGTTCCAAACAAACAAGGGTAGACAAGTCATGTTTGGATACCGCGTGGACGGTGAAAACCGTCTGGATGAAGAGCGTCTCTGGACGGCTCTACCCGGCATCTCAGCGAGCCCCTTTCGACTATACTCTAGACTCTCATACAGAGGAGTCGACCAGATCGCCGTCCAGCCCTCGGAAGCCCTCATGGAAGACACACCTCCGCAGATGAAGCCGTGGCCCTCGCTGCCCTCCGCGGCCCCTCGCTGTCACCATTATTCCGCCGTGAGTCTCAAAAACGTGGTGCGAATGACACCCTGCAGCAGAAAGATCCAATTCCCGGGTGGCACCTTCTGGGTCACTACCGGAATCATGGTGCAGTACGCAAACGGTCACCGAGCTTGCGCGGGAGAGTTCCGCATGGACTGCGCGGGCGAAAGCATGTGGGTTGACCACACGTCGTCGCTGCTGCAGCTTGGCTTTTACGCGGTACAGGAAGAGGCACCGCGATGGCTGGCAAAGGTCGACACCACGCGTGCCGGTGATGACGGACTTGTCATCTGGAAGTCGCTGCGCTGGGAGGGATCGGTTCAGTGGTGGTTTGATACTGATGGTTCCTGCGAGATAATCCATCTTGATGAGCTACGACATCGGAAGGGTTGCCATGGCTTGCTCAATGGGTTCATGAGTGTTGCTACGTGCTATAGCAGGGATGTAAGAAGGGGGCCAATGTTTCATATCAAGATAGTTGTTAAACCCTCCTGCATGGCGGATATATGGATTTGATTTGTGGTTGCTCTTCCGAGCACTAGAAGATGTCTGTCAATCAACTACCGGCATGATTAAAAAAGGCCACTGTGTTAGCATTGGGATATTACGTTATGATGTGTTGGAAATGTCTTCTTTATTATAGTTGAAGCCGGGATAACCGACATACAAGATCGACATGATTGAAGTGTTAAATCACCCCGTAAACCTAGTTCTACCAAGAGTACGCATCCACCTCGAGTTCAAAAACAACTCGCCCCTTCTTTGCCGCTTTAGTAGCCTCAGCTCTCACACCATCGCAGAGCCCCCCTGGTCCACAAACCACAACGCCTACTCTGCTCCATCCGGCCGCTTGTTCTTCAGCTAAGATCTGGGTAATGTCAAGCCTCTCACCCACTCTCAAGTCCTTCTCTGCAATTTCACTCAAGGCTCCATCTACTGCCTCGACCAGACAAGATGCCGTCTCTTTAACGCTCCAGCAGAGTTTGATGTTTCGGTGGCGGGTTACCCAAGGGAGAAGACTGGTGATGCCGATGCCACCCCCAATAAGCAGTACGCGATCACAGCGTAGAACTTCCTTGGTGGGAGTGTTGGGGTACGGTCCATCGAGAAGGGTGAGGAGACCATCATGGGCATTGAGATATTTCGTCATCCCCGTTGACTTCTTGATCAAGAGCGTCAAGCCAGCTGTGGAGTTCCCGACCTTGGCAGCACGAGCTTGCTGTTTTGACCCATTCTTCTCAGCGTCGACATGATCTAGTGCAGCCACATGGCCGTCGTGTTCCGAGTTCACGCTGCTACCCGAGGAAGAGAGTAGAGCAGTTGGCAAAGCAGAGAAAGGGTGGTTCTCCCAGGGTCGCAGGGGGTTGAGCGTGGGAAAGTAGGCATACACATGGTTGCCGGGCTCAGAAGCCCATCGGATTCCGGGGACATCAACACGGATGTAGCCATTTCCAAGGTCAGTAACCTTGGAACGACGTAAACCCGTCTTCAAGATGCGTCCTACCCGTACGAGACGATCAAAGAACCACACACCGCAAGCAATCTCCAACCAAACCTCGTATCCCCAAACAAGACCGATCCAGTACTTGATATGGTACCAGCATCCAACAATAACGAAGACGGCAAGAAGGATGTGCGAGATGAGAAAGGCTTCGTAAGCGAAACGACGGACATAAAGGCCGCTCGCAAAAACCATTATAATGGTTGCCACAGTTGCCACAGCACCCCAAATCCAGTACTCCTTTTTTGCTTCGGCGGGATAATACAGAGGTAGTGCGAGAAGAGTATGGAGGAGGGCTTGAAGGGCAAACATGCGAGCTACCCAGCGGTGTAGCAACATGTAAGTTGAGTGAGACCAATTCGTCATCCATAGCAAAAAACTGTTTCTGGATGAGAATAGAATCAGGAGAGGGAGTAGGACAAAGGCGAATACTCCTGTGCGGTAAAATATGTAGGCGGTAATCTCCTTGGCTCGCGTGGCATACCAGGCATGAGGTTGCTGGGTCTTGTAGTTGACGGCCGTCAGGATGAGGTTGAGGATGAAAAAGACTAGTACGTAAAGGCTTTGACCCATGGTTGGAGCATTGCCGAGGAGGTAAGGAAGAGGGCGGACATGGTAAGTTCCTATGATGGTCTGGTAGACAAAGTATGGCTTTACCTTGTCCAGTAGACCGGACATGTAAGGAACGTAGTTCAGCCAGGTGAGGGCCATGGGGATGCCAAACCCAGCAACGAGGATAGCGATTCTAAATCCAAAGGTTAGCAATGAGCGACTCAATAGGTATCCAAAAACTTACCCAAAACCTGCTTCGACAACATTCTCACGATATACTGCGGTGAGGGCATTCCATTGAGACAAGTACACTGACGGGTCAACGATGTAGGTGGAGTTGAGATACTCGTCGGTAGGTGTGAGCTGCTGTGTCGGCGATTTGGAAATTTTCTGCAGAGAAGTCGAGTAGCTCCATTTAGGAGCAACAGCAGGACTCTCAGTGGACTCCTTCTCCCAGAAACCCTCAAGCTTGGAAACAGGGACGTGATACTCGGCGCACTCAGTCCTGATGCACCAAGCAAGGGTGGTGAGCCAAGGTGTGTCACCAGCCCTGCACTCTGGAGAAGTCATGCCCGGACCGTGGCTCATTCCGCTCGGCATCTCGTCATGACTGGAGCACTCGAGCATCAAGCTGCTCAGTGAACGGAGACAGGCGTATGCGCAGGGTGGCTCGTATGGGTAAATGCCATATCCCACTAACCCACCTCCGCCAAGAACGGGTCGGGCCAACAGCCATGCAAGAGCCAGACGCTTCATGCTAGTGGATGAAGTGAGACAAAAGGGACCCATGTATTGCACGCGAGAGGAGTTTCAAGGGTGCGTATCGACTTTGGGGAGTGACAGATCAGAGAACTATAGGCCAAGATGAAGCAGCGTCGACGACAAGAGACAGGGACATGCTTATAAACAGCAAGAATGGGTTCTTGTAATGTTACAGAACCTTTGATAAGGAGAAATATGCGCAACCCTATTGGCTACCGGAATCTCGGCTCGAGGATGAAGCGATTTCGCAAGAGTGAATATGAGCAAGTTTCCCCACGCGCATATAAATATAAAGCGCCACTGAAAGAAACTGGTGATAACCTCAGCCCATCAGGCTACTCCTGGTGCAAGAGGTTGCATTATTGGGGAGCATTCGAGAGGAAGCTCCAGGGTCTGGACCGTAGACGTGCAGCTTGGCCGTCATGTCGGTAAGGAGGGTGGATCTGGTGAGGCAGAAGGATCAACAAAGATTGAGGCCACCTTGAGCCGCTAGCTGCAAGATCCTAGGCCACCTTTTGCGAGGTTATTTGGGACGCCTGAGTGATCTCATGAGCAAAGTGGGCTCTCCATCTTGAAAGTGATTCTGCATGTTCACGCCTGTGTGGCAGGCATGTTTCCAGGTTCATGCCCCCCCTGATCCAATATAGAGGCCGTCTCCAAGAGCCACACCCATGTCTACACCCCAAGTTTGAATGGACCACTGGCAACACCGTACTCCCAAGACTTTTACGTATATCCAAGAATGCGCGGAGCCTTTCCGCAGCCCAAGACATATAGTCAAAGCCACAACTGTGTGGAGCGGATGGTTTTAGCGACGGGCTACCAGTGAGCAACTTTGAGCATGTTGATAGATAGTCTAAGAGATGTAATTAAAAAGAGGCGTTGGACATGTGTTGCAATCCTAACAACTCAGTACACCATCTCATCTCACCCGCCGTGTTTAATCACTCAACTTACCATCACCATGAAGTTGACGGCCGCTCTCCTCGCCCTCCCTCTGGCCTCTGCCTTTGGGCTTTCTCCTCGCCACGAAGACCATGACCACGACAGCAGCAGCGAGCACAGTAATGACACCAGTGGCACTGGCCACGACCACTCTATGGCTCACGGACAATTCAACTTTACCCCTTCTGGCATCCCATGGCCCACCTGCGCCCGAACCTGCTGCAACGCCAACTTCCAATACTTCCCCAAACCCGTGAACCACCCTCTCTGCGTCAGCCAGGCTTTCTACGACAACGTCACAACCTGCGTGGCAACCAACTGCACAGAGTATGAACAGGGCGCATACGCTGTCGTCGCCGAGATTGAGTGTGCCCAAGAGGAGGATTACGAGGTCGACATTGACAAGGATGCTGTTGTCTCGGCTTTGAAGAGGGAGGGAGGAAACCCACAGTCTTGTAGTGGCGTCAATAATGAGACGGTTGAGTGTCAGAATGCAACTACGGAAGGCCGAGGGGCTCTGATGTATGGACAGGGAGAGCTGTTGATTTCTACCTTTATAGTTGTAGGTCTGGCTATGTTGCTAAGTCTTGGTCTTTAGACTACCTGGGTAGCTTGACGAAAAAGCAGATTGGGTGTTTTGAGCCTGAATCTGAACCAAGGTCACAACAGAAGTTGAACGGTGCAGGGGAGGAATAATTACTTTGGAACACCTTGTTTGGCTGGCATCCTAGGTAGGTGCGAGAATAGAATGAAAATATTGAAAGACTATTAAAAACCGTTGTAACTAAATTCGCCATCCGTTTCCACCAGCATGTACAACTCGGAACGATCGCTAATGGCGCCCCCGACATTGTACGAATACCCATTAACTGGCCCGGTGTTGGTTTGCTGATTGCCGATGGTTGCATCCGCTCCCTTTCCATACGTACTAAAGTATCGAACTAGGCAATTTCGCTCTCTATTCTCGAAAAAGGTGACTGTGTAGTGATCAGGGACGTCGTTCAGCTGGTTGGCGTCAGGCTTGACCTTGAACTCGATGGTGAGAGCCCGGCCAGGCTCCGTGCCAAGTGTTCGGTAGGTGATGCCTTGTTCTGAAAATGGGCGGATCGAGTTTTCGGTCCAGTAAGGGAAGACAGATTTGCCGTAAAAGGTGTCGGCCGGTAGATTTCTGTGTGGTGAATCGTCTATTTCAGTCACACCCAGCTGTATCGCCCCGTTTACGCTGATGGTGAGGTACTGGGCAGAGGTATCGTACATGTAGATTAAGAAATCCGACGTAATCACCCTGGATGCCCCTTGGTGGCCGTCAAAGTCGTCAGCAGCGAAGAGTACGGTTGGTTCCACTTCAGCACTGGTGGTGGTTGTTGGCTCGCTAGTTGTAGTGTCTGCGCTGGTTGTAGTGTCGCTGTCACTAAAAGAGCTGGTAGGTTCCGTGGACACTATTGTCTCAGAGGAAGATGACTCAAGGGACTCTGTCGTGGAAGGCTCTGTGGTCATTGGTGGTAAAGAAGTTGTGTCGTCCGTGATAGGTAACGAATCTGTTGATGAAGCCTCAGAAGATGTAGCAGAAAAAGGGAGATCTGTGGTCGAATCCAAGGAAAAGTCTGCAGAGGCTAGGGAAGATGACGGTTCAGTCGAGGAAGAGGATTCAAGGAATGTGCTGGACGAGTCCGTAGCGGGAAGGTCGGAAGTTGAAGGGTCGGTATCGGATGGATCTGTTACAGAGGAGGGAGGTTCTGAGAGTGGAGAGGTTGTCGTAGGAGCATTTGTGAGGGAGACATCATCTTCAGAACTTGCTGGAGGATTTCCGTCTGTTGACGTCTCCACAGAAGGGGAGGAGGCATCCGTTGGCTGTGTTCGAACGATTGAAGAGGAGGTATCCTCAGGAATGGTCGTTGCTGTCAAGGAACCTGTCGACTTTGGCGAGGCCTCGGATGATGCAGACCCTCTAGGCAGGGTTTCAGGTAGCTCTGATGACCCAGACTCCATTGTATCTGTGGAAACCGCAACGTGCGATGTCTCTGTTTCACTGCTTGAAATGACGGTAGGAATCGCTGTTGGGGCGCTGGCAGAATCGGAAGAGGCCCTGGCATCAAGCTCTCCGTTGAGACATTGCTCAACTGTATTGTACACCCACCCGTCAGTCACTGATCATATAGAAAATGACACCAACAGCTTACCGGTGAAGATGGCAAGTGAGACGGGCCTACAGCCTCCAGGCTGATCAAAGAAGGTAATGTACACCTGTCCAGTAATAGGATCCTGGCAGAAGCTCGCCTGACCATCCGGTAAAGAAGGGTTCACGAAGCGAAGGCTGCCTCCGACGTTCTGAAAAGTAGTCGTTATAGCATTATCTGGGGGCGGCCCTTGCCCACTGAACATCTTGTAGTCTTCACCGTCATAGTAAATCGGAATGTCATTGTCGAGAAGTTGACCCGAGGTCAGGCTGAAGGGGACGGCGTCAGTGCAGGCGTCTGGGTTGACTGCACTCCCGCCTCCGACGAAGCCACCCAAAGCCCTCTTTGACAGATCTCGCTTCTCAGGGTCTGTGGAGGGAACAACTTGGAAGATGATGTTGCGGCCGCCTGGGTTAAGACCAGCGGTAGCGGTAGAGATTGGATCGGAAGATATGATGTCTGTTAGGAGTAGAGTGCTAGAACTGATGGAAGAGAGTGGTACAAAAGTGACAGAAGAGAGTGATACAGATGTAATAAAAGAATCTGGAGATTGCTGTTCTTCTGTTGATGAGGCTCCAGGAAGAATAACAGAAGGGGGATTCCTGGAGATTGGGGGCAAGAATGATGGTTCAACCCTATCCGTGACCGTGTCACTCGAAGCCGGTCCAGCTAGTTTAGTCGACACAGGAGCAAGATATGTCGAGAGGTATGTAATGCACCAGGACGCAGGGATAGGTTCGCCATCTTTAACGACAGCAGCAGCGCGGGCAGCTTTGATGGCGCTCCCAAGGGCCGCGAGAACCAGACCTGGCCTCATGGTGCAGAATTAAAAAAAGAAAAGAATGAACGAAAAAAAGAGTAACGGATAGCCCAACGCAACGAAGGCATCCCAGAGGGGCTAATATCATACCCTTCTATAACACATACTGTTTGAATATTGCGAGATCCTGTTTCTGCAGGGAGGATGTTCCTGAATGCAGGGAGACAAATCATCTAGGCAACGGTGCGACCCATGCTCCCAACACCATCGGATCGGCGGCCTGGAACGGAGGGTTATTTCCGACATGAAACAAATTCAGCAAGGTGAGTTCCAGCTAGCAATGAGACGTAGCAGACCAACAGGTTCAAGGACGAATCTAAACCGTTAGGAACGAAGAGGCTTTCCGGAAGAGCCTCAGCCCTATCGTCCGAGACAGTGTTGGTCGGATAGTGTCTCAGTCGTCCAGCTCGCAATTCATATTATCGATTGTCAGCCAGCCACTCAAGGACCTAGACTCGCCGTCTTGGAACGCTGGGGCATCCCTTGAGTGCCACTCAACCCCCTGGTGACGCCAACGTTTCCTACTTTTATAGCATCCCTCCCTGAGTGAATTTTTTCCCTCTCCAAAATTCTCTTCAGTCACTCCTTTAACAACCATGCGTCGTGAATCTGCTGCCCTGGCAGGTCTCTTGACCATCGCCCAGGCGCAATCAATCTCTATCGATGGCGTCCTCTTTGCCTACCAGACAGCCACCATCACAGAATGTTTCCCCATGGGTGGTAGAGGCCTTGAGCCTACCCCCGGTCTCAGCATCGGCGGCAATGCACCCATCATTCACCGACCAGCAGTAACAGGCCAACCCATTATTGTCGAGGTCGATGCCCCAAGGTGTGACTCGTGCGGCTGCGATGCATGCGTCCATACTGAAGTATACACCTTGACTTGCGATGCATTCTGCGATACTGGTCTCTGCAAGCAGGCCTACATCGTTACCGAGACGTATAGCGGCATGACGGCGAAGCCTACTTTGGCCCCGACTGATCTCCCCTTTGGTTTCACCCGCGACGTTCAGACTTGCACCTGGTGTGGTCCTGAGCCGATTACTGCAACCATCACGTACCCTTTGACCGAGCGACTCTATGTCAACAAGGTTCCGGCTCCAACGGGCGTGCCTGGAGGTTCAGAGCCTAGTGTTGGTGTGCCTGGAGCGAAGAAGCCAGGTGCTTATTCTCCTTCTCAAGAAGATGGCCCTGGGTTCCATTATGAGTCTGACTATGCATCCGGCGCAGACTCAACTGGTGTTGGTACCAACTCTGGCTCACACCATGGAGGTTCTGGCTCTGATACCGACTCGGACTCTGGTTCTAATGCTGGATCCAACTCTCACTCCGAGTCAGGCCCTGGTTCTGGCTCCAGCTCCAGCTCCAGCTCCAATGACAACTCTCATTATGGCTCCGACTCCAACTCCAACTCGAATGCCAACTCGGACTCTGGCTCCAAGTCTGGGTCCAACTCTTCCCCTGGATCGGGCTCTGGCTCCGGCGCCGGCTCCCAACCTGGATCTCAATCCGGGTGGCAACCTAGACCAGACGCTGGGAACAATGACGCGCCAAACAACAACAAACAGAACACGGGTTCTGATTCTTCCTCCAACCACTCACCAGAACGTATGTACCCTGTTCAACTCATTTTGACATGCAACAATACTAACTCAAGTCAAGTGCCTCCTTCCGACGATCGACCCGTCTACGTCAGCTCGGCCAGCAAGTCAATAGTAATACTCACCCTAGGCTTCACCAGTTTAGTTTCCTTTACTTTCCTAGCTCTTATCTCTTTGTAATACACTCCTTATTCTCTTCGTACCATTACTATAACCAAAGTGTTTTATCTCGATGAGTCTCGCGATTTTGACCTATGCCTATTTCTGCTTGGAGTCGTAACATTATATTATAGAGTCTCGTCTCTTAAGTTAATTATACAGATTTAACTAAAGTATAACAATTTGACCTCTGATAGTACCTTAGTGTGTGGGCACTTACTAGAGTTCCTGGCACACAGCAGCCCCAACGCTTTGCCTCCCAAAATAGTAGCTTAAGGCGCAAGCCTTGCATGAAATGCTATTTTAGGGCTGTTGGCTGAGTCCATAGCTTTAGTCTTTTTGCTTATCGATATGGTGGTGCCTCTATGTGGCATTTGCTGTTGACCAGAGCCTGTGCGTATATAAACGCCCCAGTTCCATCTGCCCGTCAGGTTGGGGGCCATATGCTTCTTCTAATCAATAGTGGGGGAGCTGGAAAAGAAGGATCGCTTACTGACGCAGCCAAGCGCGTATGAGCTTTGGTTGTGTTACACTGTTGAGTTGCTACGCCCCCTGGCCTTGCGCAGCCTTTTTACTAAGGCGGCTGCTGCCTGGTCATATCATCTGTCCTAACCTATTCCGACCATGCACTTCGCCGCGCGAGGCATATTTCGCCCATCTGAGCTGTGAACATCTTATCGGGACTTTTAACGGGACTCGAGCAGGTATCTTTATTCACACGACACTAGGTTATAGACAATTTATTGTACGTCGTAACATATAAGGGTTTATCAATCGTGGCAAATAACGCACTACTCCGTAGTCTGGTGCGAGATATCCTCCCGCTAGAGAAAAGAGATCAGGCTGTGGCGGTACACGACAAGGATGACAGTTTTATGCATGTATTCTCGTCGCAGGTTCTTGGCAAAGCGGATTCCGGCACCTGCATATGGTCTGATTACTGAAAATCTCCATGCAAGTTACCTACCGTGTCACAACTGACCAGCGTCTTTTTGTCAAGATGCGGACAAGACGCTCCCTGACCTGCCTCTTCTAGCAGGGATGGCCATTCACCTGCAGCTCATGAGGCTCCTATTTCTTCTTCAACATTGGGGGCCAAAATGTTGTTGGAACTCGGCGGTATCAGGCAGATATTTAACAAGGCTGTATGCCCAGGACTTTTCAGAATATCTCCTTTAATACCAAACTTGATGCTTCTAACCTCGACTACCTACATTTTCTTGTCTGCAATTTTCAATCAATTCCGTTTGCTTATCTATCCTTCGTCATGTCGGAGCCTGAGCTTCCAGGCGACAGATACAGAACCTTTCTGCGCTACTGGTCCTTTGACAGTCTCGATGTTAAGGAGGCAGAACACAAGGACTCAGCCAAGGATGATGAATCTCAAGACCAACGTTCTGGCCCTCCCCAAAACTTTGCAGGGGCTCGTTCCTATCTCAGATTCTTAAGGGAACCAGACCTACCGGAACACCTCACTGATGGCTCGGATGACTCCAACTGCAAGGGGGATGCGCATGGAATGGAAGAACGTTTATGTGATGCTTGCTCACTTAGAGGAGAGGGCATCGACCGTGTCAAATATTTTCATGTTCTTCCTGATTCCCCTCTTCTTCTCCCCGCCCCATCCGAGGACGAAAGCGAGGGGATCTGTGTCAACCTCCACCACAACGACCCAGACCTCTGGGCCGAAGAACCCAACTTCTACCGCGCGCTCGCTGCTGATGGTATGGGTTTTCTATCACAAGTCGCCCATGTGTGCCTTTATGCCAGGCTATCCAACTGCGACAACCCTCGATGCCTAGGGCTCAAGCAGAAAATGCAAGACAACAACGTCCCGAATGTCAAGGCATGGCCGGAACTGTCTAACTGGGCACTTACTGCCATGTCCTGTCAACACCATCACCGAGACAAAAATCTTTGGGGAAAGAACCTCACTTCCCATTCTGGACACACGCATATTGCTAGTGCTGTTGCGGCTCTCTCCATGGTTCTCTCCGAATGCTCGCGTCCATGCTACGGGAAGATCCTTTTCAGAGGTCATCTTGATGGAGTCGATGCGGGAGAAGAAGAATCAGGGCAAACTTTGCTGAGTGATGTTTGGGACCTGTTATACTGGATGATCTCCATCCAGTACAACTACTCCGTCGGACCAGATCGGTTTGGCCGATGGGGTTCTGACATGCTTTCTACCAGCATCGAGAGCCGATTCATACTGCGCGATAGGCTTGAAAAAGATCTTCAATGGTTGGAAAAGGCGAACGTTTGCAAGTTTCGCGTCTGGAACTTTCTTGACGTTGGTGATCGAGACGACGCTGATTTGCTCGCTATTGTGAGTGTCCTGAAGCATCATCAACACGAACTCGGTATCGAGGAGGATACACACAAGCACTGCACTCCAGGGTTCTGCCAGAAAGGGAATGTGGACTGTACAAAGGTGGTTCAGGCGCACACACCGAGATGCGAGGATCACGATTCCTGTGACCAGTTGGCGTTCGACTTGGAGTTAGTGAATGACGCCGTCGTCAAGGGCCACAGCACTGCTTGGATTTGCGACCAGGAATACGAACAGCCAGAGCTCATCACGGACGGGAACGATTACGTTGCTATATCCCATGTCTGGGCTGATGGAACTGGTGTTGGCGACTACCAGCGAGACAACAAGAGTGCATCCATGGTGAACCGTTGCTTATGGGAGTCTTGGCAGAACATGGTCGGCCAAGTCTGGAAGAACTCGTACAATGGCCCTCACGCTGTCTGGTGGGACACTGTTAGCATACCGCGGGACACAGAGCAGCGCTCCATGGCTCTTAGGTCCCTCCATCGGAACTACTCGGGAGCAAAGTGCACCATCGTGCATGACAAGCTTCTCGCCGCCATGACAACACCGAACAATGCAGTGCGTTGTGTTGCCCTTGTCTTATCAAACTGGTTCTCTCGTGGGTGGACTGCCTTGGAACTCCAAATGTCGAACGAAGTTTGGGTGGTTTTCGACAACACTCCAATCCCTCTTGACGACATCTTGGCCAAGTCTCCAGCCACGGCACATCCGGTCCATTGGCTTGCGACGACTATGATCAAGCGTTTACAAGCCCCCATCGACGATGTTGGCGACATCCTCCACATTTTGAAAGCACGTTCTACATCATGGGCCCGCGACAAAACCATCATTGCTGCCCTCCTTGCTGATGTTCCAAACTTTGACAACAGGGAGGATGAGAGCGTCATGACACAAAACATTCTGAAATATTTGGGAAAGATCCCGTCTCTCTCTCTCTTGCATGGAGAACCTACCATGAAGAATGTTGGACCTTGGTCTTGGTGTCCCTCAACCTTGTTTGACATGCCAGTCGCCCCGTCTATTGATGTAGAGAGTCGTACAATGTCTGACTTTCTCTCTCTGCTTGATATCACGTCGGGTGGCGGGTTGAGTGGCAAATGGCTCTCGCGGGCCGTGGAAGGGCATGACAGTAAAACGATTCAAGTCTTTGGCAGAGACAACTCATCACGCTTAAAGGTCAGGCTTGCTCTACAACAAGTGGACAAGTGCTATCTTCTGCGTCCACAGTCGGGCGTGCTGAAGGGGGAGCCAGCTCTGCTTGTGAAGATGATTGGGGAGATGGGCAGTGAAGATGATACACCCAACATGAGTTGCCAGTACGTCGGTGCTGTCTGGGAGACCGAGATCCCCGAGAACAACAATTGGCAAACACGCAAAGTTCTTATTGGTCCTAAGGATGAATCCGGGGCTGATGAAAATCAATGGGAGGTGTATCTACCTGCCCATGATGAAACCAAAGTCCCGACTTGGCTTGAAGAAGCCGCCCCAGTCGATGACTGGTTGGAACAAGGCGAAAGTTACGTCGCCCAACTCTCCAAGGTTCTCCTTGGTTCAGATGAAGACTCACCTGTGAACCCATTACTCGAGTCGATTCTCCGAGGAAACCCACAATCCGTTCAGTACCAATTGGAAAGCACATTATCAAAAGACGAGTTTGACTTTGGAATGATTGAAGACCTAAAATCGACAGCGGCGGAACTTGATGCGGTGGAAGATGGTCAACTCTCCGACATCATCAATGGGTTGTGGTTGCTCGGTGACTACGCCTTGAAATTCAGAGACTTTGAAAATACCAGCAGCGCCTACCTTGCAGCCCACGAATTGGCTACAAGATATCTCGAAGAACGCGAGAGTCCAAGTGAAGACATCCCGGCCCACACCTATGCAATGTTGTGGTATCAACGTGGTCTGGCTCTACTGCTGAAGGCAGACTACAAACCCGCCATTGAATGTCTGCAACATGCTGTGCCAGGAAAAGTTTCCAAGGTGACGAACCAGGTCATCACTCAAAGAACTATGCGCAACGGCAGGCGTAGTGTTCAGTACCGCAGAGTCAGCAGTTACATGGTCGCCCGAGACTGGGGCGCAGAGACCGAGGCATGGTATCGTGTAAGACGCAGCGCCTTGGGCGCGCTCATTCTGCTTTCAGTCGATCCACGCTTCAAAGCAGAAGAGTATGGCGGTAATCTGGATCCTCCGGAGAAGTACTTCCTGGACTCGATTCGCCATGAAGACCGCGTCTTGTTTTCAGGTGACGAACAAGGAAACGTTTCAGAACTCGGTTTCGGAATCATTCGATACTGCTTAAAAGAAAAAGGCACCGACGAAAACGAACTACCGCAGTATGGTCTTGGGGGGATACAAACCATCGCAAATGCCTTGAAGAGCGTGTTGGAAAAGTTCGATACGCTGTTCCAGAAGGAACACATTCTCTGCTGCATTTCTGCTCTCTGCCTTGGCGTAACTTCACAAATGACTGCGGCATTGATTCAAGAGGATTCTGAGCCGGGAGGTGTTCAGAAGAGAGAGTATGAAGCTTTGGCTAGCGCTCAGTTCAAGCGTGTTAGGGAGGATCTGATGAACGTACTCCCCTATGTGGAGGAAATGGGACCGCAGGATTGGGCTTTGTATATAATATTGACTTCCCACTGTCCCGAGATAGGGGAAACGGTAACTGAAGAGTAGGGGAGTGGTGTTACAAGAGTCCAGTGTGGGGGTTTAGATTGGTACATTTCCTAAGTCTATATGAAATTGTAGATATCTCATAATTTAAAGGTTATAAATCCAGTCCCCATGATGATTAGGCTTCATCTTGTTCGCCAGTGCTGCCTTCCAAAAGGCTTTATCTTCTTCAGTCTTTACCCTCAGTGAGTTGGGGTAAAACACATCAAGTAAGACCAATCCCATCAAAGAGTAATCCTGTTCAACACGTTTAAGAACCTTGTGAACACTCTTATCTGCGATGGTATGCTTGAGGTCCATGTGTATACCATGAGAAGCCGGTGACCTCGATGCACCTGCAACATAAAGGTTTTGAGCACTTCCGATGATACCAATAATAAGAAGAACTGTGTATATCAGAGTTAGCTTATATAAACCAGTTGGACCGGAAGAGACTTACACCAGGCATGGTTCTCCATTCCAGCAACAGTGATCAACAACACAACCCACAATAATGCCAAGACCGCAGTAACAACCTTGGTGAATAGAGCTGGCCGGACCGCCCGTGTAGCTCTGGCTAAAATCTCAAGATCTAGCCCGTTCTTGCTCTTGCGATCATTCTCTATGAGTATCACATGTCTGCTCCCATTTCCTTGTGTGATGGCGACTGTGGCACCTCCCCGACGAGGACAAGCCCATTTTTCTTCTCTAACCTGAGGTATTGAACCTTCGGCAATAGCGAGAATGTTGCCGAAAACAGTGATGAGGAAAACATGCCACTCTCCGTAAAGAATCCAGGGGATTATCGAGAGTGCCAGCTGAACCATGATGATGAAGAGGCCAGAGTACCACACAAGGTCTAACGCCGGGACACCGTGTCCAGGGTTAGGGTCTTTGGATACCGTAAAGACAGATACTCGCAGCGCTTCCCATGGCTTCCCGTTGGCTTCACTTCGATCGGTGGGCCTTCCCGATAATTGGCTCTGGTTCGAGAATGTGCTTTGAGGTGTCTTGAACGCAACCTTCTCATTGCTCGTGTCTTTGTTGTTGTTGTCGTCAGTCGATGGCGGTTCATGGCTTTCTTCGGAGAGCATCTCTTGATCGATTTGATTTGTCAGGTCACGAAGTAGACGTCCTAGAACCCAATTTGACGATGTTCGGCTATGTCCAGTGTCGGCGCCGACGACCAAGACTCCCTCCACGTCTGCAGGAGGCATGAAACTCCCAGCTGCAAAAAGGTTAGTTCAAGATTTCTAATACTACCAAAGTATTGTCCTATAAAAGGGAACAGG
This sequence comes from Fusarium sp. NRRL 66088, assembly GCA_013186415.1. Lineage (NCBI taxonomy): Eukaryota > Fungi > Ascomycota > Sordariomycetes > Hypocreales > Nectriaceae > Fusarium > Fusarium sp. NRRL 66088. Next base: position 58,457 of record JABCKD010000145.1, read on the forward strand.
TTTATCACGTACCGCCCAAGACATCTAAAAGCGCAGTCGCCGCATAAGCAACCCAGCCAAAGGAAAAGGCTACAGGCGTGATTCTTCGACCAGCCTGTGCAGCCACAGCCTTCTTGACAATATCGGGACCGAGAAGGAGGAGAACGGAGAGAACATCGCTTGGGCTAATCCACTGGGCCCTGAGTTGCGAGTTTGTTGAAACGTACTCTGACGATTCTCTTGGAAGTAGAGAGGCCACACCACGCCATATGGGAGCCATGGTAGACATGTCGCGGAATTGCGGTGAGAGTAATAGACACTCGGTAGTGTAGATAATCTGCAGTGCCTTTTTTTCCTGAGAGATTTCGAAATGGCTTGGAAAGGAGAAGAAGAAAAGATGAGGCAAGAGTGTCAATCTGACTGTATTTGTCCATGGGGCTGTCTGATTTAAATGCATACTGCATGAAGCTAGGATTATGCTCATCACGTGTCATATACAACATGCATTAAACCAATCATATTACTACACAACAACTAATTGTTATAAATCGCCATCGAACCACTTTTTCCCCAACTGGGATTATAACCAAGGTGTAAGCAACGCACAGCCCGAGGCAAAGCCACATCAGTGGCCGCTTGAGTCTCAGTCTAATGCAAGGCGGAATATTAGGCTGACTGTCATTTGTCTCCAATAGAATAGATATCTACTGCTGAATAGATAGATGACTTAAGCGATGTAATCGAGTTGAACCATCTGCCTGGCGTGGGCTGTTTACTTAAATTTGATGCCTGCAGATAATTCGGTGAGTGTGCCTCGTTCTCACCGCTCCCTGTCAAATCAAAGTTCCGTGAGAAGTCGGCAGATGACGAGTTTATTATGTCGAGGCACATATTTCCATGGGATATTCTCAGAGTAGTTTGGCACTAATCCAAGGTCATCCTCGGCAACATTCACAAAGGTAAAGATCTTGTCTCGTGGGTCGGTAGCCTCTAGATCGCGGAAGTGAGAGACAACAGACAGCAAGTGTAATGGTCGACGTTCGAATCTGAATCCATATCCCTTCAACTCCTCGTTATACGCGCGTACAACATCGTCATCAGCCAGGTGAACGGTCGTAGGGAGATCTATATGCCATCGATTGGTCATGGACGATTGATGACTCTGCTCTTCGCTGTCTCGTGGATAAACCATGGGCGTGCCAGCGCTACAAAGCCCAAGGCGTGCACGGCCACTGAGCACGGGGACCTCGATATGACTATGAGCTTGCATGGCTTCTTCTCGCGTCCGACCCCTAGTTGACAGCCTCTTTCAACCGCGGAGGATCCTTCGTGCCCCGGGGTTGCCGAGATACCAGGATAGTTGCCTTCCATCACCTTCTTCATTGGGAAATTGATATGCATGAAGGAGTCATGAGTCAAAAGAGAAGCAGCTCTATGCCGGCGTTCTGCGTCGGTTCCCTTCCTACAGTCATAGTTGTAGTAGTGGTAGTAGTGCCGATCGCCGTTCCTTACCCCCCATTAGGGGCCCCGGACACTTGGACACTTCTTGTCGTTTAGAAGCCGCATCTATTGGTCAAAGGATTGGCCGTCATATCGGTCACGGACTATTTCTGCTTTCAAGGCCCCGAGCCCGATCAGATTATCTACTGAGGGCATGACGGCCCCGAGGCAAGCTTACCGTTATTCACTATTTAGGTAACGCGAGGGATGATCCAAGCTAGAGATCCTTGACTTCAAATTTCCATTCCCCCACTTTGAACGGCTGCTGCGGAGGTAGGTTGAGTACTATTAGATGCCGATTTCCTTGCCTTTACTGATGTACAAAAGGGAACAGTCCTCGCTCAGAAGTCAGACTTATCACTCCAAGAACAACCTGATCACCACTCACTCGCTGACCTTTCTTGGTTTTCCCTTAACATCTCTCGTTGCGCCCTAAAATGCGCCTTCACTCTTTGATTGCCGTCACTGGAACGGTCGTCGGCTTTGTTGCCGCCCGTAGCGTATTAGACACGCCAAGTCAACAACGTCTCGACGCACTCGCTGGAAGAATTCAAAAGACGCGTCCCTATGATGACCTCGTTGCCGAACTCCGCCAGACCTTCTTGGAGACGACGGAGCGGTATGGTTACAACATCACGGGGAATCCAACCCAAGAGAAACGCCTGGACGTGGCTATGGATGAGTTTGCTTTTTCTTGCATTCAGCGAATCGTCAATGATGATCCTGCCCGTCCTGCAGTCTATTGGGTTGAAAGTGGACCTCGGGCTGGTGTTTTCGGCGGACGATTCGGGTACGACAATGCGGACAATATTTACCGCACTATCCCCGTCAATAGCTCTTACAGCTATGTTATCCGTGGCAAGCGATCCCAGATAGCAGACGCGACCTTCTCCCTGCAGGAGGACTGGAACCTCACGCCGGTGACATCCACCTTGACAAAGGAACAACTAGTCGTGTCAGAAGACGGCTCCTACACTATCACGGTCAACTCATCGGTTTCCGACTCGCCCAACCACATCAGAACCATCCCAAGCTCAAGATTCCTCATGATTCGGAATAACTTGGGCGACTGGGTTGCTGAAGACCCGGACTACCTGGAAGTTAGCGTTGTCGAATCGACCGCCCCGCCCACGAAGGGTCTGTCGGAGAAGGAGATCATCAAGAGGGCAAGGGAAGAAATGCGACTGTCAATTCCAACCTACGGTCAGCTAATCCAGGGCACCTGGACTCTTTCACAGCAGCAAAACGTCATTATTCCCCCTAATCAGAACCCGGACTCGGGCACCCTTGTTACTCAAGCCACTTCCTTCTCGCACGCCAACTTGACCAAGTCCGAAGCTATGGTCATCACTATCGACTCCGCTGGCGCTGCGTACTGGTCTCTTGTTACACATAATCTCTTTCAAACTACCGTTAACCCCCGGGACCGAACCGAGTCCCTCAACATGGCTCAAATCGTGCCTAACAAGAACGGCACCACCACCATGGTTCTAAGCTCGGCCGATCCAGGTGTTCACAACTGGCTTAAGCTGCAGGACGAAGGTCAGGGTGAAATTGTTACCAGGTTCCAGGGCTTACCCGTCTCAAACGAAGACGGAGGCGCGAGAATCAAGATTTGGAGCCAAGTGGTCCCTCTGGAGCAGCTCGCCAAGTATCTGCCTGAGGGAACAAAGCGTATCACCCAGGCGCAGCGAGCTATGCAGATTAGGGAGAGGCAAAAGGGCTGGGACTACGTTCGAAAGTTCTAAAATTCCTCTAAGCGCAGAAAGACCAAGTTCGTAGAATATCCGTTGTACACGACGCATTTCTAGAAAACAAACTGCCTATAGCATTCCACACTTGTCGATGAACTCAACCGACGCCTCAAATATCAATGCTTGATCCCACTATCTCCTCTTCAACCTTGCACCAAGTCTTTGAGAAAAACGACGCCTCCAGCCAGTCCCTGAATACACGTTATCGATGATCCTCTGTTGGAGCGTGCAGCCAATCTTCGAGACCTATATCCGCATCTTTTGGTGAGGCTGGAGAGTAAAGCTTCTGATGAGCGATGTTCTACAGCAGCTGCAGGCTCCAGTGCAGATAGTTAGCCCAGTTACAGATGCTATGGGATGTTTAATCGGGGTTAGTACTACGACAATACCAATCTCAGGGGCAGGCTTTGGTCAATCATAGATGTTAATACTAGGTACCTAATTAACATTACATGTGCAGTATTACTAACGCCGGTACCTGCCGAAGGCATACCCATGACATATCCAGAGTGCTGTCACCAGTGTCGACAAGCAACTAACAACTAGTAGCCACTTTATCAATTCTTGAGTTATCCTTAGATACTCATCGACATCATCCTGGTCCATGTTCTTCAGACGAAGGTTCTCCGTCGAGACGACTTTTACAGCAACCGGAATAGCCATCGTAACCGAGCTTGATATCCAGGTCAAGCAACTCAGGTGATTGGTCATCCCATCCACCGTTGGAGGACCAAAGCCAAAGAAGAAGAAGAGGCAGGTAAGTGTTATCCCCAAGTCGATAATGCCAGTTAGCACGGGCATCCAAGGGACGAATATTAACCTAGTAGCGTTGTCAATTTTTCAGCATTGAGTCTGTTCATGTTTTCACTTACCAGTCAACACCCGTATTAAGGCGCAGTCGCAGTGCAAGAGAAACTGCAATTCCACCCTGGGCAAACAAAAGTATTGTCGACAACAAGGCGTATATACGGGCATATCTTGCAGCCAAGTAACGCTGCTTGAAGCCTATGTCATTGTATATACTCTCTGCACTGCTACTGCTTGGCCCTGATCGGGTTGATCTCGGGGACTCGACGACTTCTGGTGGCTCTTCAGGCCTTTTTGGATCTTTGTAACCCCACTGACCGGTCTGCATATCCAAGAAGCAGATGGTCGCGTTCCCATGGCTGTTGCAGCTGTGATGTAACTCCTGCAGCCATCTGGACTCAAGCGGCGGTAGGGACTCGCGTGGATCGAAATCTGTCCAAGTTTGGGTGTTGTGACAGACATAGTAATCTCTGCCATATGGGGAGTACTTTTCCCACCCGGGAGGCAAGTCTCCTGACTTGACAACGAATTCTGTTTTTGGTTCCTTCTTGCGCTCTGGGTCTTTCCATGTTGTCTCTCCTGTGCGGTGGTTGACAAAGAAGAAGCGGTTGGCTCGTCGGATCCAGATCTTTTCCCATTCTCTAAAGATATCGTCGTCAAAACCCTTTAGGTAAGGTAGAGCAGGCTTAAGCCATGTCGTATATCGGTTGTTGTGATCGACATAGCATGTCTTTCCTGTTCCTTTGTCGACAAACTTGGTCCATCCAGTGCGGAACCGCGGGTCTCTCCAGATAAGTTTGGTATCAGAGACGTGCGTAAAGTATCTTCCGCCGTCTTCCGTATTGTGCATTGTAAAGTCTGCTGGAAGCTTCTCTTCATTGCGTGGCCAGGTGGTGCGTTTGCCCCATGGATAAGGTGGAGGCCAACTTCTTCCACTTTGGTGGAAGGTGGTGTTGCTCGAGGCTTCATCGGGGATCTCGCGACGTATCTGTTTCAAGTATAACCTTCCAATTGGCCCATCGCTGATAGTGGCTTCGGTATTGACACCTGAATCCCCAAGAAGCACTTCATAATGGAGGGATTCCATGCTAGTCCGGGGTTCATTGCGGAGACTCTCATGGCTGGTTGTTGTCTGGTCTGGAGTCTTGATTACTTGACCATCTTCTATCAGAAGGTAAACCGACGTGAAAAGTGTTGCCATGCAACTCAGAGGAACCGGGATGATGACGGTAGCAAAGTACCACCAGGTAAGTTTCCACTCATTGGCATCACCCTCCTTGAAGAGCGAGGCAAACAAGATGATGGCAGGGATGGCGCTAATCATGGCCAATACAGCATGCATTAGCAAAATCCCCTGCTGAGGAAGAATAGTCCCAGACATTGTTCCGCAAAAAAGGGTGGCAAGGACAAAGGCCACGGACAACAATATCGAGGTCAAGCGCAGCTCAAGCCCTGGTCTAACCTCTTTAGCCAGGACATTGAGAGTGATGATGGGAATACAACAAAGACTGTGCCAGACGCATACTCCCATATGCCATCTTTGATATGGAGACCGAATTAGTAGCCTCCAGAGGGGTAGTAGCCCAATAGACCAGATGTTGAATTGCTCCCTGGCCATCGAGACTCAGATTGAGGATGTTGTCGGAGAAGTACGAGAGACAAGAGAAGTCATTGATGAGAAGAAAGAAATCCGGGAGAACAGCTCCGACTTGAAATCAGGCTGAGAGGGATCTGCGACGCATGCCAAGGTTTTCTTGCAGGTAGGATCAACGCCACTGTTGGCATGATTGGATCTTGGCTGGGGGAGTAAGATGATGGGGGGTAATAAGCGCTTATTGTTGTCTTGTTCTGTAACATTTATTCTCTCACGCGACAACGTGATGAGTCGAGAAAAGGCCATGCCAATCAATCCTTAACTTCTTGATCCTTTTCAGGCTCCATCACCAAATCATCAGCTTTCGCCAAAATGACACTCTGTACAACATGTGCAGATCTCGACATCTGCAAGTTCAACATGGCAGGCAGCGTACCGCCCTGGGCACGCAGTCTTGCCGATCTAGAACAGCAAAGCCTCAACGGATGTCGCTTCTGTACCCTACTATGGGAGATGGCTTCGAGCATGAGAAAAGGCTTTCGCAAACAGGAATATGACCATATTATGCCGGCGAAGAAAGCCTTGCCCGACACATGCCGCTGGCTTCGACTCCACGTTAGAGGAACTGGCACCGACAAGGATAAGCCTCAGCTCAACACGGCACATGTGGTGCTGAGCAATGACAAGTTTGCGAGTTCGACTGTGGATCACATCAATGTCTTGATCACGGAGGAGTTTACTAATTACGAGATATGTCTTGTCGCCGATGACGGTGGGTTTTGACCAATTTCGAAGCACCCGCGTTTCGAGCTGACCTTGGCTTGTCTAGAGAGCAGAGCATTTCAGAGTGGAATGCTGGGAGGGAGATACCTAGGCACCGATAGAGATACTCCCGAGTTCTATGAAATGCTAAGCCAGTGGCTGGATCAATGCATGAACGGCGGCCGAGCACATACAGCGTGCACCAAGTTGACGTCGGGAGACACACGCCCAAAACCTTCCGAATCACCTCTTCCAACGCGGTGTGTCAAGGTGACAGAGAATCACGTCTGTCTAGAAGATACGTCTGGTAAAAAGGGTAGGTATATTACACTGAGTCACAGGTGGCACGACAACACAGCGGCGTGCAATACCACCGTCTCAAACCTCGGCGACCGCCTCAAGGAAGTCAATGTGGATATGCTCACTCCGACATTCCAAGATGCCATAACAGTTGCTCGAGGCCTCAACATCCCGTACATCTGGATCGACAGCCTTTGTATCATTCAGAGCGGGGATAATGGTCAAGATTGGAAAGAACAGGCAACAAAGATGGGAGACTACTATCAGCATTCTTTGTTCACAATCTGCGCAATTAGTGGATCAGAAGATGGTGGTTTCTTGGAGATGAAGAGCCCGGGCATTGAGTCTCTCGTACAACTACCATTTTTTGAAGGGGGCAAACGCGCTGGGCACATGTATGCGTATCGACGACCTCTGAAAGCCGAGAGACTGTTCTCCCGCGATGTGGACCAAAGCAACCTAATGTCTCGAGGCTGGGGTGAGTTTCCTTTACAAGACTTGAAGACCATTAATAACAGATTCTAGTTTTCCAAGAACACATGCTCTCCCGTCGCATTGTATACTTTACCGACTCGGAAACATTCGCAGAATGCGCATCGTCCACACCCAAAACCATCCCCAGTAACCAACTACTACCCGGATCCGGCATAAATGCTCGAAACCTGCCAGACCTAAACTTCAGTATCGGCAGGTTTGGCATGGCCCTGAACCGTACCTTGAAGGTCGATCTAGAAGCGCGCAAGACATCACCCTATCATAGCTGGTACACTATCGTTGCTGGATACTCCTGCACAGACCTCACGTTTCCCAGCAAGGACCATCTAGTAGCCATCTCTGGTGTCGCTGCTGAGTTCGACAAAGTTATCAACGCTTCGTGGCAGCGTAAAAGGCAGGTAAAGTTTATTACCAGATCAATGGCGCGAAGGGGCAAGAAGTACATCCCTCCTCCTTCGACGTATGTGTTTGGTCTCTGGAGCGGGGATTTGCATCACGGTTTGCTCTGGAGATCAAGAGCACCTCAGGCGGCTGCATGCACCTGCAGCGCTCCCTCATGGTCGTGGCTATCTCTCTGTAGTCCTGTGGTATGGTTCACTCGCCACTTTGGAACAGAAAAGGCGCTCCAGATTATACGAACACCGGTCCATACGCCCGGTGATCCAAGTGCTCTCAAAAACAGGGCACTCCATCTGAACGGGAGGCTTGTCAAGGTCGTGGTAAAAGGCGCAGAGGAAAGCCCACAGAACATCAGAGAGATGAGAGTCGAGCAACTGTTTGAAACTTGGAGAGCCCGGGAAATGACTGGCGAGATGAGTCGTGAGCCTGAGAACATCATCAAGGGGAAGCTCAAAAACGCACGGTTTGACGAGATCTACTATGCCGTTCACTCAAAGGCCCGCCCAGACGATGTGGCAGGTTGGGCGTCACTGGATGAACCACAGCATTACGGTGGAGGGGACTGTGTGGATATCTTCAAGGGGGAGGTGATTGCGTGCCATGTTACTACACGGCATAATGTGAGATCCAGGAGGCTGAGCAAGTTTGACTTTCAGGCGCCTTTCTTCCGTGGCCGGTACAGGGGAAAGGTTTATGATGTTCTCTTTCTGAGGGATCTTGGCAACAACTTGTATCAGAGGATTGGGGTCGGGAGCATCTTTGACACGGATCTCATGAAGGAGTTTGTGAAAGGTGGGAAGACTCGGTTTAAACTTGTCTAGGTAGAGTAAAGGGAGTCATGGAGCAAACCACCTTAGATGCCTAGGCTTCAATAACATAATAAATCTCCAGCAAGGTATATAACCGTCTCTTATTCAGTGGTTGCGGATCAGAGCCTCCATTTTTCCCACATCCTGTGTTACCGTTGTCAAGTTTTCAATGCCTATTGCCGTGACAAGCACGATCTTGTATGTCGGTTATCCCGGCTTCAACTATACTTAAGAAGACATTTCCAACACATCATAGCATCATATCCCAATGCCAACACAGTGGCCTCCGGAATAACCTCAGAACATGATCCAAAAATCTCGTCCCTATAAGTCTAGGTCTTATGCATGTAGAGACTATTGGGGACACGTGGTTATCACGTGGCTATCACGTGGCATAAGCTACAACCCACCATCAGGCCCAAGGAGGTACCCAAGTAGGCACTTCTCAGAAGAAACATGTTCCAGCCCACGTTGTGACTATAGATTTTCCACTTAGCATCAATCTGTTTGATATCAGTTTTCCAGCATCTTTGCCGACCGTACTTCTCTAGCCAGCCGTACTAAAATGTCGAATCTTCTCTGCGATACATGTAACGCCATATTCAAAGGCTTTAAACTCGAGCAATCTCGCACGCCCGTCTTCAAGCACTTGAAATCTCTTGAACAGCTCCAGAGTGGAATCAAAACTGGATGTGCTGTTTGCACCGTGCTTGCTCAACGTGTAGCATCGAAATCCGGCCGACTAGAAACCCTAAGATGGTTTAACTCTAGTTATCGTCTCTTGAACTTTAGTCTCCCTGACCATGGTACTACATTTCTCCTGACTTGGAAAATTGATGACCAAGTGGAAACCCACTCTTCAGGTTTTGGTCTACTTGACCTTGGTTCAGGTAAGAAGACGATTCGTTTTTCCCTCATAGGACTTGCTCACATATTATCATGGTAGACGCCAAAATTCAGCACCTATGCCAGCCGAAAAGCACCAGTTTTAAATCCGACTCTACTATCCGACTGATGCAGGGATGGCTTAAAAATTGCCTTGATCGACATCAAAAGTGTACACAGCGCTGCAGGGATTCTGAACAATTCCATCTTCCAACCAGACTTCTCGACATTGGGGTACTAGGGAGTAAGGGTTGTCGGCTGGTGTTGACTGACTCAGAGTCTATCTCTGAAGGATACCTCACCCTCAGCCATAGCTGGGGCTCTTGTCCGTTTTTACAGCTCAACTCAGAGACTATGAGTGCCTTGATAGCGGGCATACCGATCCATAAACTCCCGGCCACCTTTCAAGACGCCGTCTTCATTGCACACCAGTTAGGCATCCGGTATATGTGGATAGACTCTCTGTGCATTCAGCAAGACTCAAAAGAAGACTGGATCAGAGAGGCACCCACCATGCGGCATGTATATGGCTTCGCTGTCATCAACATAGTGGCGGGTCACTCTGAAGGTCCTGAAGATGGACTCTTCCCTCCACGGGACATAGCCTCTGTTGAATCATTCATTGTCGAATCAAAACGGGACGGTCAAGCCGAGACAAACTATCTTTTGTGGGATAAGTCAGCTCTACGAGACGATTTTGAATCAGCTCCTCTGACCCAGCGCGGCTGGGTTTTCCAAGAACGACTGTTAGCGCCTCGAATCTTGCAATTCGGCAAAATGCAGGTGTATTGGAGATGCTCAGAGCTATTTGCGACCGAAGCCTGGCCCCAGGGCGTTCATTCTGCGACTGGCGAGGCTCTCAGAATCGGCCCTGACCTGGATGCATTGGAAGTCAAGACTGTATCACAGGAATCAGTTGCAGTATGGGAACGCCTCGTTACTAAATACTCCAACCCTAAGCTTACCTATGGCGAGGACAAGCTCGTTGCCCTCTCTGGAGTAGCCAAGCTGTTTCAATCCAAGTTTAAGGATCGTTATCTCGCTGGTATGTGGTGGTCAGCATTTGCGAGACTTCTTTGTTGGAGGCGAGATGACGATAATGACAAGGAAGCAAGGGTTCGACCTGATTACCGTGCACCATCGTGGTCATGGGCATCAATTGATGGACCCATCGATTTCACTACTCAAACTACGGGGATACTCCGCACTTTGCTGTTAGAGGAGTACTTGGTCGAAGTAGTAGACGCAAGTGTCGTGCCACTCGGGAATGATGAGATGGCCCAAGTTCAAGGTGGACAAGTGACGGTGAAAGCAAGACTACATTCTTTCAAAGTCATATCGCGACAAGAAAATCGGTTCAGATTTGAGATAGATGCTAAGGTTCAACAGGACGGAGAGGACAGGTTTATTCTCGACGCGGGACTTGAGGGTGAGCTCGAAGACCAACAGCTATGGATGATGCCGACTAGGTGTGTAGTAGAAGGAGTAGAAGGAGTGTGGGTGATACATTGGAGTCGCATAGAAGGGATAGTGCTACGGAAGAAACCCGAAATAGATGGAGGGACTAGTGCTGATGGTACTTACGAACGTATAGGCTACGTTTTTGCGCCCAGGCATGAGCTTTTCGGGTTGCATGTGGAGAAAGTTGATGGGAGTTCTCAAACAGGGAGCACGCTGAGACTTTGGCGAGACACTGAACTGCTGCGGACACTGACAATAGTTTAGCGCATTGTGCATTGTTAGGTAGTGTCAGGGGAGTGATAAAGTGGTCGAAGCTGGAATGATACGACTTGGAGACGGCATAGGGAAGGCTAGCTTTAGATTTGACTATTTAGCTACATGTCAGGCATATTAGCCCAGTAGATCATTTGCTTTTGCTAATTGTGTAATTCCATATTACGTCTCATACTTATTAGTTAAAGGATTTTATGTCACTATGTCTTAATCAAGTGCTCGGCAGTTTACACAGTTTACAACATGTTGCCTAGGAAGACCAAGGAACCCAGCAATTAAGGAAAGTCTACAGGCCGATATCTGGTCCATTTGATTTCAAGCCGCAGGGGTTCTTTCTCCTGTATTTCGAGGGAAGATTCCATTTACCCGTCTTTCATAAGGCTCCCCATCTTCTTCTGCAGCCACTCGGGAATTTAAGCAAACAAACTCGGTCGTCTCGCAGCCGACATCCGACAGACCCTTGATTCAAATGAAGAGGCGCCAACAAAGGATCCTTGGCAGGTCCCATTTTCAAGCAAATGAAGTCTCTCACTGGCTGGGGGTTATGCGCTACTCAGCTCAATGAGTCTAGAACCAAAAAAGTCAACCGCCTCAATCAATAAACTCCACACTTTATTCTTGGCGTCATCAAACACATGGCCAAAGCAATTGATCCAGGCCCGGTATTGTTTCTGGATCAAGCTTAATTCTGTTTGTAATCAATGTGACCGGATTTATCAACACTCACTTGAACAAGCCCCTTGACAATTAGGCCTTTCCTTGCGTCTTTTTCACCAATGCGATGAAACGAAACAAATCAACGTAAAAAAGAAATACAGTACGTAAAAGCGGCTGGTCTGAAGCCCTCAATTCCATCATGGCGCCGCGGCATGTGAGACAGCGCCAGCTGAACATGTCGGCTGCGACGGTCAACCGGCGCCTCCTGAAGCTATTGATTACTATTTCCAAAGCCACATCTTATTTTCAGCTCAAGCTCACCAACTCTTCAATTTGCTCCGGTAGCTCGTGACTTTCTTGTCTTGGCATCTTGGGGAAAGGGGCCGGTTAGCATATAATGGGTGAGGACACTCCGCTCCCTCTCGGGAGTTTCCTTGTTTGATTTCCCAACCGTCCAACTCGGTGATACTTTCATTTTATTCCTCACACTTTCTTTACCACTATGCGTTCTTTCTTCGCTTTGGGCGCCCTCGCCCTCTCGGGCTCCCTTGAGCTCGCCGCCGCTGCCAACTGCCGGCCTTCTGCTTCTGGCACCACCACTAGTGCTGCGCCCTCTTCCTCCGAGACTGGAAGCTCTGGAGGTAACAAGGTCGTCAGAAACATGGTCGCCAACGGTGGTTGCAATGAGCTCAACCCCAATGATCCCTCTGATATCCCCAACTTCCGCATTGAGGGCAGCTGCCAGGGCGTCACCGGCCAAGGATACACCGGTGGCGGTAGCAAGGAGACCAACTGCGCTTCTCTGGCTGCCAATGGAAACCCCAGGCGCAAGAGAGCCCTTGGACCCTCGGTCAGCATCTCTCAGGATCTCTCCAACTTGGACAATGATGGTCTATATACGATCCAGTTCTTCTACCGCATCACCTCGCATCCCGGAAACGCGGGCTGTGTCCTGTCAGCCACCCTCGGGGAAGTCCCATTCTACTCTGCCGAGGTCGATGCCACCGAGTCTGGGTGGATCAAGGTGCTGGAGCAGATCACTCCTCCTTATGAGACTTCATCCATCGACATCACCATGACCTGCGAGGGTGACGATGCCACCATCCTTGTTGACTCCATCTTCGTTTCTGATGCCGTCACTCCCGAGACTATTGACGACTACGTCCTTGACTTTGGTGATGACGGTGCTCAGCAGACTGATGCCGCTACTGGCTCTGCCACTGCCAGTGAGACCGCTGTCGAGACTGCTTCTGAGACCGAGGTCCAGACTGAGGAGTCTACCACTGAGGCTGCCGACGCTACCACCACCATTGAGACTTCGTCTGCTGTTGAGACCTCTGCCGAGAAGACCACTACTACTGAAGAGACTTCTGGCTTCGAGACTACCACCGTCGCCGAGACCACCTCTGTTGAAGAGAACACTGCTGAGGAGACTTCTGTCGCTGAGACCAGCACCGCAGAGGTTGAGTCCACCACCATCACTTCCGCTGCCAGCGAGACTACCTCTGCTGCTGAGGAGAAAGAGGAGGAATCCACCACCACCACCCCTGCCACCGAAACCACCTCGGCCGCTGAAGAGGAGGATCAGACAACCACTGCCAGCACTTCTGCCGCCACCGCCACCGACGGCTGCCTCCCCTCAACCTGGGACGACGGCCCTGTCTTCTGCGAGCCCAAGCTCGAAACCGAAGATACATTCTGCGCCGTCCAAGGCAACGCCCCCTCCACCGCGTTTGAGCTCCTGGATATTTCCAGATACCCCTGGCAGGGATACGCCGAGCGCTGCGCTACCATCTGCCAGCAGACAGAGGGTTGCAAGGTCTTTGGCTACACTGATGAGCGATGTGCCATTGCTAGCGTTAACAGTGTTAGCGATATTGAATGGGAAAGTGGTGGTGATGAGGCTGATATGATGGAGTGGTCTAACCTGGACTGCTTTGTCTGTGATGAGACTTGTATCGTTACTGATAACTAGGTCTTTGGGTGATAGGTGGGGGATTGATGAGGGCCTCTTCAGGCATTAAAGCTCTTTTGTACATGTGTAAGAGTAAATAGAATGATATTAATCTGATATCTGCCTTCTTTTCTACGGAAGTCATTTGCTGACACCTACGGGCACATAAGACGAAAGGCAATGGAATGCTGAAACGAGCACAGTTCGCATGTCTATAGGGTATTCTATTCGTAATCTATGTCATCCACTATCTTACACTCTATCGCTAAACAACACTGCTCTCGCTCCTGTGATAGTTGGGCGTCGATGTGGCGCTCCGTGAATCGACGTGGACTGTGGTTTCTTGAATGATATGTCGACCACTCGAATCGTCATCATGCAATCGATCCCAGTTTCCTTTTCCAGAGACTGTTGTGCGAGTCTGACCTTTTGGTGTGAGCGAGTGAAGGGGTGTCTCGTGGCGGTATGGCGGTCTCTAGAGTCGAGGTTAGCAATGAGCTTCGAGACGAACAATAGTTGAGGGACCTTACAGCTCCTCCTGAGATGTTGTTTGTCGAGCGGTTCATGGATCGGGCTATGCATCCGCCGAAGAGCTTGAGTGACGGTAGTGAACAGGCGATAATGGCAAAGGCAGACTCCAGAAGGGACCAGAACAGAAGTCGACCTTGAGAGACTATTACTGGTTAGCATGTGATGGAGCAGGATGAAAAGTGGTACTTACGAAAGTGATCCTTTGGGTACGCCCTGACATCGATGTACTTGTAACTGACGATGCGCATCAGAGCGGCGACACTGGCGACAACACCAAGACCGAGAATAGCCACGACCGACAACTTGACTCGCTTCGGCATCTGTAACGAGTAGACGATGAAGAATGGCGTGATGGCACATGTCCAATCTGAAGCCACCTGAACGGCTGTTCCGATGTAGCTGAGGTTCATGAACCCATCCTCCGACTTGCAGTGGCCCAGCTTCGGATTCCAGTACGTCGCAAACGGAACGCAATTGACGAACAGCCATATCAGACAGACACCGTTGGTGGCGATCATGACACCCATGAGTCCATACATGATGTAGACATATCTCTTTTCAACGCAGATGTGTAGGATCGTGACAGCGATGGCGAACTTTGTGAGCGACGATGAGGCGTAGTAGGTGAGCTCGTAAAGAATCAGATACTCCATCCCACGGACCTCGAGGAACTCTCTCATCTCGAACTTGTTGAGATACGCGTCCGTCGATCCGATACCATAGTGGACAGCGAGCGCGCCCAGCACGCTTGCGGGGATGAAGGGGAGCTACACAGAAGCAATTATCAGTAATTTTCGATGGATGATGGACGGAAATGGAAGGCTCACAAACCCAATCACGGCGAGGTAGTCATTGACCCTCCACCCCTGAGAAGCCTCAGAGCTCCATGTCTTGACGTAGACACGCAGAGCGATGATGACGGCGCACACGACGGTGAGGATGTAAATCAGCACCTCTGTCGCGAGCCCCAGGCCCGAAGAAGGGATGGAAGGCTGAGCATAGGCGATGTCTGAAATCTCCTCCCCCGTGAGGTTGGCCGTTGACTGCACCTGCACCATGCCTACATGTATGCCTTGCCTATGTTGAAATGAACCAACAAAGCAAAAGAAAAAGACAAACGAGTGACGACAAGGTCAAGAAGGCTGAACAAAGGGAAACGAAAAAAAGAGGGCGGCTCCGAGGGAGCGGAAACTGGGGCACCAAGGTCATATCTGTATATCAAGGAATCCCTCGCGAGAGAACCCATTTTTTCGCATTGCGCGACCGTTTCATTAGAAGCCCCGTTACACTAGAACACTTGAGGAAAAGACCTGCAAAGCATTTCTAGTCTTGGCTTGCTTTCTTGGTAAGGTATACCAAGAATGGAATGCGGGTAGACGGGCCAGGGGAATTAAGCAGGGGATAGCGCTCACGCCTTTGGTGGTTAAATCGAACCACCGGTTGCCAGGTTCAGACCTACCTAGCAGAGCCCTACTAGGGGAGCCCAGTATCCGGTTCCGCAAGCCTGGTAGGGTTGTTGTGTTCCACAAGGACGCTAGAAACCCGCGGGGTCGTCTAGTTGGAGGGTATTTGGGCTGAAGGATCACCCGGGTCCTAGATAGCGTCAGGGACGGCGCGGGTCTCGTGCAGGGTCCAGGGGGGCATGATGTTGGTTAGTTAGGCGAACGAACTGTTCTTCGCCTGAGTCAGGCAAGGTTCTTTTTTCTTCTTTCAGGTTGGAAATTACCCGGTGTTTTTGCTTTTCTTGTTTCTTTCATCAGAATGTCAAGGGTTTCTTCATATTATTCAAGTGTTGGTGAGATCGTGGGATATATCAAATTGCTTCATCTCCACGTCCAACCGCCATCAGACACTCTACCCTCACTGAAACACCTCCATGACTCTCTCACGATACTATCTATCTAAAGCAACGCGGTCCGGTGCAAAATTTGAAACCAACGACGCCAACAGCCGAGCTTTCTTTCCGTCTAGCGTAGCACCGCCAACGCCTTGGACGGGGAGGGACCCTTTTTCTTCCTGACCCATTTTCACGGCAACGCAAGAAAAATCTGGGTCCAGCGCCAGGGTAAGGGCGTTCATAATAGTTTTTTTTTTGCCCAGAAACCGGGGTTTCCATTAGTTCTTTTACGGTGTTTCGCTCGCGTTCTAAAAGGGGTAATGGACTCATACTAGGGACGGCCGTTGGACGGACGCTATCATGTAGCTGATGCCGCGAGGCGTGTTTTTGTTACATTATCAGTCCCATTCCCAGTGTCCATTCGTATCTTTCCTCTTTCTTCTGCATGTGCTTTTTTTCCCTCTTACTCTTGCATCTGCCGTTTCAATAGTTCGCAATGTCATTCTTCAAGGGCCCCGCGGCTCCGGCCCGTGTACCGACCGACAAGGTTATCTCGCTGCACTTCTGGGACGATAGTCCTCTTTATCGGAGAATCGCTTTGTACAATCTCAAGGTGTTTGATGATGTTCTTGATCCGGAGAAGCTCCGCAGTAGTCTTGAGGCCCTTGTCTCTCAGGATACTTGGCGGAAGCTGGGTGCGAGGTTGAGGAAGAATGTGAGTGTTTTTTTCACACTGTCACCCTCTTTTGTGTATTGGGTCTAATCACAGCACCCGTAGGACCAAGGTGGTCTCGAGTATCATGTCCCTGAAGAGTTCACCGCGCAGCGCCCTGCCGTCGGCTTCACCAGGGTCGACTACAGTGGGGTGACAAAGGCCGATCACCCTCTCGCTTCCCGCCTCCCCAAGCCATCTTCACGTCCCGCTGTAGTCGGTGACCCCGATGAGTGTATCGATCTCGCCTGTGGACCGGGCTGTCCGACTTCGATCGATGATTACCTCTACTATGACCGACCCATCCTCGGACTCCACGTCGTCTCTCTCAAGGATGCCACTCTTGTCACTCTGCACTGGCTACACATTGCCTGCGATGCCCTAGGCATGAAGGCATTGGTGGGAGGTTGGGTTGCCACGATGCAAGGCAAAGAGGTTCCTCCCCAGCTGGGATTCGATAC
Source organism: Fusarium sp. NRRL 66088 (assembly GCA_013186415.1). NCBI lineage: Eukaryota > Fungi > Ascomycota > Sordariomycetes > Hypocreales > Nectriaceae > Fusarium > Fusarium sp. NRRL 66088. The sequence continues at coordinate 75,627 of JABCKD010000145.1, forward strand.
TGACCCTCTCGAGGAGCTTGGAAAGCATCCCAAGGAGGCTCACAAGTTGGCTGACCAGCGCATGAACACTGGAGCTCTCCTCACCTACGCCTTCAAGAACGGTTATAGCTTGGCCTTGGGTAAGAAGGAGTGCCGAATGGTCTGTATCCCTGGCGCGTACCTTGAAAAGCTTCGCACCACTGCCCTCAAGGAGCTCTCGGCTGCTGGCGTTCAGAACCCCTTCCTCACAGACAACGATGTCCTCGTCGCTTGGTGGACGCGCATCGCCCTATCCCATCTCCCTCCAGACTCTGGCCGTCCTGTTACTGTACAACTCGCCATGTCGCTGCGCAAGGCCCTTGAAAAGGACCTTTTGCCCCCAGGCAACCCATACGTCTCCAACTGCTTTGGCTTCACCAATCTGCTACTCCCCGCAAGGAACTTTAAGAGAGAGCCAGTTAGCAGCATCGCGTCGCAGATGCGCACTGCGCTGACTGAGCAGGGCACTCGTGCCCAAGTCGAAGCATACCAAGCCATGGTACGAGATTCTATCGCGCCTCTTCCAGTATTTTTCGGAACTGGAAACACATATCAGATCTCATACTCCAACTGGACCAAGGCTGATCTATACGGAGCCGACTTTTCTGCGGCGACGGTCACGCCAAGGGACGAACCACTGTACGCGTCGTACATCGCCCATTGTCAGGTTCCCTTCCAGTTCCCTGAAGGCTTTATTGTTGTTGGTAAAGACTCGCATGAGAACACTTGGTTGTGTGGTTACCGTGTGCAAGGCTTGTGGGACAAGGTCGAGCAGGAGTTAGCAGCGCTAAATGTTTGAAGAGAGTTGTCGGTACGAGTGAGTTGCGCATTGTCCATTTTATGTATATATTAGCTATAGCAATAATGAGGATACCCTTGGAATTCATGAACCAACAATCTCGCTGTGACAGGGATGCCAGTGCCGTCTGGATTAAGTGCTTACTGTCAAGGCTCACAGGACGGAGGAAGGGAACCTAGCATCCCAATCAGAGTACAGGGTAAGCGATACCTACATCTCCAATACTACCTTCTTGAAGAACCTATTAAAGACGAGACGCCTGGTATTTTGTCTAGAAGGGTGACCTTCTGTTATTTCTTATCTCTAGGCACTAGAACGATACTATTTTAGTACGGTGTTTTATAGTATTGGGTTTTGATGCCGTCATGTATCAATGACTGTGTTCTTTGGTATGGTGGCTCAGGCAAATATTACTAATAATAGTAATATTTCAGTCCATGTTATCTCATCGACAAGTCTACACAACTTATAAACAGATTCAACGCCCCATGCTTTCGTCTCTTAATTGCCAAAGACCGTCAGACCATGTTCGTTCATCCAATCCATTCCTCCTGATCTCCAATCATCGACTTCAATAATGTTTCCATTCAAATCAAAGACAATGCCGTCCCCATCAGGAGTCTCAGATGAAGCTGCGTAAACTGGCCACTCTTGGCCATCAGAAATACCCATGTCATGGCTTCCGTTGGGGTCAAGGTTGGCAAAGAAACTGATCCAAGAAGAGGATATCGTCTTGGCCAGCGCCTTGGCCTTTTGGGGATACGTTCCGTTTCCACCGAATGGGTTTGTGCTGTATCCATCTCCGTTGATGTTGTTGAAAACGAAGGCAACCTAACCGGTCAGTTCATGTACAGGGTTGATACTATTAGAATCAATAGCGTACCTCTTGAAAGTGTGTTGCGCCAGTGAACGGTGGCAAACCATTTACGGTGACGTTGAAGCGATATGTGTAGCTTGGAAGACCATGCTTTGCCCAGGCCTTGTTGGCACGACGTCTCTGATACTGCATAGAGAAATCGCCAAACAGAGCTCCTGTTCGTCGATACTGGGCTCCAAGTGCTTGCGCAAAGGTGTCGTTCGGCTCAATGACATGAGGCCAGGTATCTAGAGACGGAACACCCACTGACTGATCGTTGGGGTAGAGGGCCATGAGTTCATCAACCAACTCATCAACAGACTTGCCAGAGTGGACCTCTGCGTCAGCGGGGATGATGTTTGCGATTGCATCCCGCATCTCATCGTCTGTGTTGACTCCGCCACCGTTAGGCCCCTTGCCAGAACCAAAGGCCGATCCCTCATCTGAGTTGGCACCAACAAGTATCGGGATCTTGGGGAAATCTCCATTGGCGACCTGATTGGCGGGATAATCGGCAATAAAGTCGTGGTCCAGCACTGGAGGCCATGGTCCAACACTGCTCACGTTCAATGCATGGTTGATCTCTTCAAAGGGTGCTTTTCGCAGACACTCTAGAGACTCTGGCTTCCCAACCAGGTCGGCACACGAAGTGACGTTACCGACGAGAGCATCATATACAGTTTGCATGTCGGCCGTTGCATTGAAGCCCCCTGGGAATCTACCGATGGCGCCGCCGAAACCAGACTGAGCGATGGCGCCTCGGAACAGACCATCTCCGCGTCCTATTCCTGTTAGAAATGGCGCAGCGGATAAATGTTTTTACTCACCATTATACGCAAAGACCTGAGCAGAAACACTCTCGGCGCCTGAGCTTTCTCCAAAAATTGTCACCTTGTCAGGAGAGCCACCAAAAGCTCCAATGTTTTCATTAACCCAACGTAGGGCGAGACGTTGATCTCGGAACCCGAGGTTAGTAATCCCCTCGTCCAAAGCCTCCTTACCACAAGGGAAGCCGAGAGCAGAAAGTCGATAGTTGATACTGACGCCGATAATAGGAGTCTTCAGCTCGGCGCTGCGCTCCACGATAAACGAGAGATTGTATCTCTTGTCAGCAGAGCCGCCCATGAACAAGCCTCCTCCGTGGATCCAAACGGCAACGGGGAGGTTGGAGGTGTCCTTTATGCCGGCAGGTCGCACGACGTTTAGATAGAGGCAGTCTTCGGACTGGGCGTATCCGATCTGATCGGAGCCATAACCAAAGCAGTGGGATGGGTACTCGACAGCTTGATGAGTTCCATCCCACGCCGTGTCTAGCTCTTTCGCCAGAGTGAATCGCTCTGGCGGCTAAACAGAAGTCAGCATGGTGAATAGCTGTCAAGAACAATATCTAACCTGAGCATAGGGCATGCCAAGGAAGAAATCCTGGTCATATTGCGGACTGTAAACACCAGCGTAGGTGCCGTTCTTGACTGAGACAGTCGGTGAGAGACTCGCGGGTAACGAGATTACCGACCCGAAAAGTCCAAAGAGAACCAATGAAATCATATTGAAACTCTGGCTCACATGAGAGCAAGTACAAGTAGAAAACAGTGTCTGATGAGTCCGTCCCGTGGCTACCTCCCGGAACCTAGACAACAGCACGACTCCTGGCTTTATATATAGAGCTATACCTCCCTTCTCCATCGGCTCTATCATCCCGCTCGGTCAAGTTAACCATCCGAGGTCCCGCAATCAGTCGTTACAATATGGGTTATCCTCTCCGGCGAACTGGCTCGGGGCCCCATGTTTCAACCACTAAAACCGTTGTTGATCTCCGCAAAGGGTGCTATCCCCGCGACTAACAACCCCACAAATCGGGCCTACTCGACCAAAGTCAACTCCGACATGATCTGCCGACAATATTGAAAACTGGGGTAAAGGTCCGTTTGGTCGATCATGCGCACTTTAAAAGAGAGGAAAGGGTAATGCGAAGCGCCTGCCCCTGTCGCGGAGAGGTTCATATTTGTAAACCCCTCTTTCGACCATGGTAACCTCGTGATTCCTGGACACGGGCGTATAGAGTTCTATAAAACAGAGATCCTATATTACAGTATTACTAAGGGTCATAAGACCGGTCACACTGGGTGACTAAGACCCCACTTGGTTTCATCTCAGAATAGGTACCAGATATTATATATATCATGAAATATTATTTTACCTCTCAAAGGGATGGCTTTAATTGTGCAAGACAGCTTCTGCTCTGAGCTGTGGCCACATTCTCTCCCAGGCTTCAACGTGGCAGCCTGGCCGGGCTTTGTCCAATCCGGCCAGTGATCAATCCATTAGCTATACGACATGGCCAAGCTTCAACTCTGTGTGCAGACTCTATTCAAAGAGGTGTTTCTACAACAGTATGACCCGTTTGTTCTATGTTTGTCAGTTACTAGCCTAGTTTTGAGACAAAGTGACGCTAAATCCAATGAAACAAAGAGTCTACCAACTTGATAAAATCTACTGCTATATGATGCAAACAGTCATCATAGTTCCATCTATTTAAAACCCCTCCACAATATCATATGGCCAGTTTGGACAAAGCACCTCCTCTCCCATCCCCTGCCCCCACCTCAACAACACATCTTCCAACCCAAACCGTTTCGTCTCGTCCAAAGACTTAAACGCGCAAAACGGCGCCATCTTCTCCATAGCGTCCATAAGCTCCACCTTTGAAGCTCCAAGGTGAATTGGCCGCCTCCCCTTTCTGATAAAGGGGAACCGGAGCCTTTGCGAACTCTTCCACAGCTTCACAGCCGCCTTGCAGCCGGCTAACGGCGACAGCTGGTTGGTCAAAGGCGACACCGAGCCAAGGAGCTGAGAAGCTGACAACAGTGGTTTTAGATATCTAGTTTCACGGAAGCTTCACCTTAAACTGAGGTAGTTTTACGTGTTGACCGGATACCTGTTGATAGCAACATACCTTCCAATACGTACCCAGTCAATCAAACCCCCCATTTATGCTGCTTGAATACGCCAACTACCAAAGTCAAAGGCTCGCCTGGCAGAAAAGTAGGTACATGGAAGTGAGTCATGCATGTTGATAGGGATGGATCTGAGGTGTGTTGGAAGGTTGAGCATGCACAGTTGCGCCTTCCGAAATCTTAAACTCCCAACTCGGGCACTTGATCATAATCACACCCAAAATCTCCCCCCAGAAAATTTCTTCCTCCTCCATCTTCATACATGCATTTGAATCACTTTCTACCTGCGTCTAGTCTTTGGACAAGAATTCCCGCATCATGTCGCTATCATTCCAGACGTTCTCGCAGAAGGACATCACCGACCAGCTGCTGCAGGATGCTGCCACTCTGTTCACCGACCACTATGGAATCTGGGGCAGCCGCTCAAAGTTTTACGGTAAGTAATCGCGCATGATGCTCTCCTCTTCCCTCAATGCTGATGCGTGGTGTAGGGAAGCGCGTCAAGCTCACGGCGAAGCGACTACGTGACCAGTTCCTCCCCGAGAATGGCGATTGCTCCTACACCAAAGCGACTTTAGACGGCCTACTCGTGGGTCACGCATTTATATCTCGATGGGACTGGGATGGCAAACGTGTCTGCTGGGTGACGCAGCTGGTGGTTCACAAGGAGCATCGTAACAAGGGTATCGCAAGCACCCTTCTGCGGATGTCCAAGGCAGAGTCCGACAACGTCTATGGCATCATGAGCTCGCAACCTTACGCTTGTCTTGCTGCTGCCGCGGGTTTTGGCCGTAAGTAAAACCCTCCCACCTAAAGATGCATTGGCTGATGCCTGTGGACAGTGTCCATAGTCAACACATCTCTCGACTTCATTCGCGATCACGTTGAGGAGATCATGAAAGCTTCCCCGATCCAGTATGTCGCAACGGCAGTAGTTGCGGGTTCTTTGTTCTGCAATGACTCAACCGGTCTCATTTCTGGTGTGGACACCAACTTTTTTGTCGACCATGAGGAACTTCTACACGCGCTGAACCATGTTAAGAGCTTCCGACATTGGCCACTTGGAGATTTGCCTGATGGCCATGAGTTCCTCCTCATTCTTCCTGCCCAGGCGAAGCGATCAACATCACCAGTTCTCAGTAGATAGATGCATACCTTAAATAATCATGAATGAGGGGGTATAATGGCTTGATACGGATGATGCATGTTCTTTGTGACCACTGGATCATTATTCTTGTTTTTTTTACTTTGTTCTATGCTTTCTCCCACGATGATGCTAAGTATCGCCAGCAAGGGAATATTGCCAACAGTCCAGATTATTGGTCACTTGGGAATTTACCTTAGTGCTATGGATTCCTCCTTGTTTTCCCCGCCAAGATGAAGCAAAATGTTACTCAATAGCCACTATTAGGTTACGAGAATGACCATTGTTGCACTTATATCACAGTGACATTTTCAGGCCACACCGTTCCTCACGAGTTTAGGGTAGGCGTATTTCAATGTTTCAAGATACTCCTCTAATCGTCGGAGAAATTGTCTTCTAAGTTTCGTGTAAAGCTTATGTTTTTATGAAGCATTAGCACATAACCATGCCTTTCATAACTTACATATTGTTGGCATAAGTCATTATTGGCGATGCATGAGGGCACTTGCTCTTGTCTTCGCAGTACCAGTGTGCAACAACACCGCAGTCATGGGCTCCCTTCCACAGACATTAAAGACAATTGATTTAACTATTTTTAATTACATGCAATAGGGCAATTTACTTGATAACTAATTTCCAGTGGCAATGCTATGCCTCACACCCAAAGACCCATTCGTCAACAGTGACCTTGCATCCCGTTCCTTGATTTCCAAGCCAGTACCCAACGATTGAGGTGCCTTGACCCCATTCTTTGACGGCACAGGGCCGAAACCACCTCCTCCAGGTGTCATGATAATGACACGATCTCCAACGCCGAAATGCGATGTCTTGCGCGGTCCGAGCGACACCTGTCTTGTCGCACCGGTGACGGGATCCTTGCGGACCCAGATATTCTGACCTCGTTGACCATCCTCTCCACCCTCGAGTCCGTATGGTGCGGTGACTCTTCGGTCCGTGAGGACGGAAACCTGGAGGGGCATGCGGAACTCCATCTCCCGAATGCATCCGTCGCCGCCACGCCATTGCCCATCACCGCCACTTCCCTTGCGGATGGAGAACTCGTGAAGAATTACAGGATATCGCTTCTCCAAGATCTCTGGATCTGTGATGCGTGTGTTCGTCATGTGGGTGTGAACGGCACTAGCACCATGCCAACCCTGGCCAGCTCCAGCACCACCACAGATGGTCTCGTAGTAACCGAAACCCTTGGTCACCTCCCCAGTGACGGGGTCAGTGCCACCGCAGCCGAAGCTAAGGTTATTCATAGTACCTTGAGAGGCAGCTGCGGCGTTGAAGGCGCGAAGGACGAGATCGGCCACCTTCTGAGATGTTTCTGTGGTGCAGCCGACGGTACCGGCAGTTGGCGAGGGAGACAGGATGGTGTTCTCGGGGCAGACAACTTTGATCGGCTTGAGACAGCCTTGGTTGAGAGGGATATCTGTAGAGATCATAGATCGAAGGCAGTACTGTCGAAAGTGTTAGCGACCAATAGCCTTAAGATAGTGAAGCAAAACTTACCATGATGACAGAGTAGGAGCAAGTAGGGGGAGCGTTGAGGTTGCCAGAATGCTCGGGACCTGTACCAGTGAAATCGAAAACAGCCTCGCCAGTGTCCTTGTCGATGGTGACCTTGAGCTTGAAAGGAATACCGTCGTCGTTGTACTCGGTCGCCTCAAGAACACCACCCTCATGCTTGGCAGCAAACTGCTTAAGCAGATCGCGAACCGACTGAGCAGCATTGTCCTGGATGGCATGCATGTAAAGCTGAACAACGGGCCAGGTAAACTCGTTGATCAGAGCCCGAATGAGCTCAATACCTTTCTGGTTGGAAGCAACAGCGGCCTTGAGATCGGCAATGTTTTCGTTCAGAGTGCGTGTTCCACTGCAGCCGGGATAAGAAGCGGGTTCATCGTACAGACGTTTGATGAGTCCAGCTTCATCAAACACGCCCTGGTCGATCATCTTGAACGACTCGATGGCAGCGCCCTCCTGCCACAACTCGGTAGAGTTTGGCGGCATGGAACCAGGAACAATACCGCCGATATCGGCGTGGTGACCACGGTTGGCAACGAAAAAGATGATCTCCTTGGGGTTCTCTTCATCGTCAAAGACAGGAGTGATGGTGGTAATATCCGGCAGATGCGTTCCGCCAGCTGTGGGATGGTTGCTGATGATGACATCGCCAGGCTTCAGTTCACCGGCCTTGTATCGCTGTGCTTGGTAGGCGATAGCAGTGCTCATAGAGCCAAGGTGACTAGGAACATGAGGGGCGTTGGCAACAAGGCCTCCGTCCGCCGAGAAAATGGCACATGAGTAATCCAGTCGTTCCTTGATGTTGACCGAAATAGATGTCTTTTCCATCGTGTGTCCCATCTGCTCCGCAACCGTCATAAAGCGGTGGCCAAACACACTGAGCTGCACGGGATCGACCGTCTGAGTAGTCACGTTTTGCTGCTCAGCCTTGTCGACCTCGAGAACAACATGCTCAGGAAGGACAACAGCCTTGCTCAGGTGATCAACAACAATAGTCTGCGTCTTATCGATGATCATAGCAGGACCAGTGATGTGAACACCAGGGCTGATCGACTTGAGCTCGTAGACACTTGTCTGAGTCCATCCATGCTTCTCGAAGAAAATCTTCCGTGAGAAGATAGGTGTGGGCACAGGAGTCAAGCCGTCAGAGTTGTACTTCTTGAGCTCCGCGAATGGGCTAGAGATGTTGAGCACACGAGACTTGCCCACGCTTCGGACACGAACATCATCAATCAAAATGTCTCGAGACTGAGAGAAGCCAAACTCTTGCGTATGTCTCGCAGTGAAAGCGTTACCGGCATCTTCCACACGGGAAGAAACGGGGATCATGAGAGACGTATCACTTCCCTTGTATCTCATGTTGAGGAAGTGCTCGTGCTCGGTTGATTTGGCGTCAAACCCTTGAGATACAAGACCCTTCGCTCCCTGAGAGGAAAGCGCCTCGAGTCTGGCCTTAATCTCAGGCACGACTTCCTCGGAGAATGTGATGGCTGCAGGCTCCTGGTTCTCAACCACGACATCGGCCAGGGCCATTCCGTACGCGGACAGGATACTGGAGTAGCAAGGGATGATAGCTCGCTTGATGCCAAGATCACGGGCGATAAAGACAGCATGCTGTCCACCGGCACCACCAAAGCAGCCTAGGTTGTGGCTTGCTGCTCCATAGCCGCGACCTTCGCTGAGAGTTCGGATAGGTCTAGTCATGGTAGCATTTGCGATAGCGAGGAAGCCAAGAGCCAGTGTCTCTGGAGTGAAGGGTTCCCCGCCATCCTTTTCGCGGTTGACAATGTCTGTAAGAGCGGCAAACTTTGACTTGACAATGTCGAGATCCAATCGTCGGGGGAAGAAATCGGGGATGATTCGGCCGAGGAGGAAGTTGGCGTCTGTCACAGTCAAGGGACCTCCCCGTCCGTAACATGCAGGTCCTGGGTTCGCGCCGGCACTGCTCGGGCCGACCTTGAGAAGACCGTTCTCCCAAGCAAGAATAGATCCGCCACCAGCAGCAACAGTGTTGATGTCGAGTTGAGGAGTTTGGATCGTGACCTCGGCAATGGTGCTTTCAAAGATGTGCTCGAGGGCGCCGGAGTATCTGGCAACATCTGTGCTTGTACCACCCTGAAGAAATAGTTAGAATGAGAAAAGGTGTATAACGAGTTCTCCACATACCATATCAAAGCCAAGAACTGGCGTGCCATCAGCATCATCATAGCATGTCCTCGACAAGCCGACAACACCTCCAGCAGGACCACTCAACACGCCTCTCAAACCAGTAAACTTGGACCAACTTGTCAATCCACCATCAGACTGGCAGATGAGAAGCTTATTCGCGCTCTCATCCTCCAGCTGTCCCTTAAAGTTCTTGCGGAAGCCATCAAGATAGGCCATGGTCATGGGTGTGAGATAGGCATCTGCAACGGCGGATTGACTTCGAGGCACATACTTGGCCATGGACTGTAGAACTGACGAGGCGGAGACCTTGAAGCCCATCTCTTCGGCGAGGTTCTTGACCTGGAGTTCGTGTTCTGGGTAGGTGTATGAGTGCATGAGACCGATGGCAACGTTCTTGAAGCCCTGCTCCTTGAGCTTCTCAAGATCGGCTCGCACAGCGGCGAGATCTGGCTTCTTCATGATCCTCACGACTTCTCCGGTCTGGCCCATGACAAGCGCTGGATCTGATGCAACATCGATGAGTGCAGTCTCTGGCGCTTCACTAGCACCTTCAATTGTGACGCGCTCGTCAATCTCGACTACCGTCTCGTAAAGTTGCTCTAATCTCCGAACAGCAAGATCGAATAGGTCTGGTCTGGTCTGGTTTCCGATAAGAAGAATATCTCGGAAGCCCTTTGTTGCGAGGAATGCGACTCGATCTCCTTTTCGTTCCAAGAGAGCATTTGTGGCGACTGTTGTTCCCATGCGAATCGACTCGATGGGTTCAAGATCTAGCAAAGATCCCTTGGGTATGGACTTTTCCAAGGCAATCTCGAGGATCTGTCTGATACATTCTGTCGGTGCGTCGTCGTACTCATCTGGGCATACTGAGAGGATCTTGAAGACAATGTGTTCGCTCCGCCCAGGAACCTCTGCCCAGGCATCTGTAAAGGTGCCACCACGGTCGATGGCGATGCGAATGCCTTGAGTTGCCATTGCGAAGGAGTTGTGGGGGGAAAGGTAGGACAAAGAGGTCTAGGGTGGGGGAGAATGACTAGGGTAGAGAAAAAGTTGTAGGATTATCTGCATCTCGTACGCCTCCATGGTGTATTATATCAACCCTCGGCGCAATGATGAAGCCTCAATGTTGTGGGGGAACTCCGTGATGCAATCCTCGGCTTCGTCTTCCGCAAACGGCATTGGTCGGTTCTCAGCTTACTCATCGGCAAAATTGAGAATGCCGGTCGACCCACTCGGTAACGTGACACTTGCCGACGTCTCCACCTCCGTCCTCGGCTCTCTAAGCTCACCAACCGGCAACTCGACTCGAAGCCAGGCCGATTACCCCAGACTCAAGACCGCGTCGGACCCGCATTCTCCGGAAGACCGAATCTGTTCCATAACCTGTGGGTTGACCAGGCATACGAACCGAATCCACTCAGTTTGTTACGCATCCAGGATGAGCGTTCAGACCACCAGACGACCAAGAAGATTGCTGGCAGCGTGAGTTGCCGGCTTCTCGCGAGTTACGTACAAGATATTCTAACTGAGATTCACTGCAGCTGTCATAGATGTCACACTCAAAAGATCAAATGCTCAGGGACTCAGCCGTGTCAGTCGTGTGTGAGTACCGGCAGGGTTAACGAGTGTCAATTCCCTGCCAGGGAGCGAAAGATTACAATCTCCGAAAGGTGTGTACTCCATCAATGTGTTAGACCCCGTGTACTCATCCGAATACCTTCCTATAGCTACCTCAAGAAGCTCGAAGCAGACAGCAAACGATTACGTGCAGTCACCCAGAACCCAACACCAGAAAGCGAGCAAAGCTTCAACACCCCCTTTGACGATAACGAGACCGAAGACGAACCCCCATCGCTGTCAAAAGAGGAGAGCAACTTATTCAACCCCCTATTCGATCGTCAACCAGAAAAGCCTGTTCACGAACGCTCATCAGAGCCAGGCTTCATCGGAGAAGCATCATGTGCTGCCTTTAGTAACCGACTCATGTCGTGTCTAGACGACACATATACACCGTCCACAGCCGGCTTATCCAACTACTATCGTCTGAATACACATGGACAGATGCCTGCTGAAGAAGGTCCAGAGTTCCCAGAGCGGATGCACGTCAAGCTCCTCTTGAACGTTGCTCGACGGTTCATTGGGAATTATCATCCACTGTTCCTGGAAGTTACTTTCATGCGAGAGATTGATGCTGTCTATCGGAGGGAGTTGATGCCATCAACACTATGGCTGTGCAAGTTCTACGCTCTGATGGCTCTAGGGGAGATCTACACACATAGAAGAGGTGTCGGTGACAACAACAGAGTCCCCGGCACAGACTATTATGTGCGAGCAGTGAACTTGCTTCAGGAGAACCAAGATGCCTATGAGGAGCCTTCCTTGATGCAGGTTGAAGTTTTAACACTACTGGTAAGGGAAAGCGTCCGATTATTGTCACCCTGCTAACAAAACAACTAGGCATGGGCGTCCAATATCCTCGGTCGAATTAGAACTGCATACTGCTATAGTGGCATTGCCATGAGGCTTGCTCAGAGCCTAGGCATGCACCGATCTGCCTCAAGACACACAACTCTCACACCGGTCGAACGAGAAAGTCGACGACGGACTTGGTGGGTGCTTTACTTCTTTGACCGATTTTCGGCCTCAAAGCTTGGTCAACCCATCACGGTCAGAGACGACGATATTGACGTCGAGATGCCGAGTATGGACGGTCTGACAAGGGAAGAGATGGCAGAATTTTTGGATCCACAGAACTTGATTATCAACATTAAGCTCGCACGAATTATCGGAAACATCTGTGAGTTATCCATCCTGCTTATGAACTCGTTCTGACTTGTCTCACCTAGTGACACATATCTACGGTATACCGAAAGCTACGAACGGGCTCTATATCCATCAAGTCCACGGAATTTTAAAGCAACTTCGAGCATGGAACGACGAGCTGCCGCCTGAAATGCGAATCAAAGAACGAGGCACACCTCGACCTGTTGCAAGTCTTCACCTTGCCTACAACCAATGCATCATCCAAACAACCCGTCCCGTCCTCCTACACCTCTTCAAGATGCAGTTTCAACTAGGTTCCAAGGTTCGAGAGGATGTACCGCCACGTCAAACTGTCTCGTCCATCACCTTGGCTTTGGCAGAGAGCTGTGTGAACGCAGCCCAGGCATCTAGTCGAATTGTCGAGGGCCTCTTCCTTGATGGCTCTATGGCGACTTTCGGGTATTGGGATGCACATCATATCTTTTCAGCGGCCATGATTCTAATCATGTCGGCCGTCATGAAGCCAACAGCCGTTAACTCGGATCATCTCGAGACTCTGCTGAGCGTTCTTCGGTCGCTAAAAACTGATGGAAATATCCCTGCCGTCGACTTTTGCGAAAGGTTATCCCAGATTCAGGCAGGAGTCTCAAACTTGAGAGCCTCTGGAAGGTTGGATCCCGTGTGCATCGAGAAGCCTCCGTTTGCTGGTCAAGCGGATGCGACACCAGCTTCAGCGATAGATCTAGGACATTCCTTTCAAGCGACCATAAACATGCCAAGTAGCGCAGGAGGAGATTTGGGTATCATCAACTACGCTAACGTCGACGTTCTCGGCAATCCTCTCCTTGGTAGCTTTTTAGATGGGAACCAGGTACAGTGGTTAGATGCTTTGTTCTCAGAGAATGGCACCTGGAAAGACTTTGCTTCTGAGATTGAGGAGCAGTTCCAGTTTGGTGCGTAGAGAGAGAATTAGATGACGATAGTACGCAACGATTGCAATGATTGACAAGCGAATTGGAATTACTCTGTCTTACCATGCTCCTTGATCGGCCGGCTATTAACCAGTTATGGAATACCTACTACAAACAGCCTAGTCGATAACGTAACATGATACTACGGTAATATCTGTCGGCAAGTTCAAAGTTGCCACAGGTTTACCGATATCCTCGCTTATGTCTATCGCCTATCTAAACAATGGGAACCAGAACAAGGGTCTAAGATAGGTCAAGGCAGAAATCATAAGTTTGTTATCGGGTGTTATTATGAGATATATCTGTATCTACCAGGGTTCGTAGTCTAAATGACTCGCGTGAAACCAACACCTGACCAGTTTCGAGAAGGATTCCACCCAATCTTAACTTCAGCGGAGAAAACCTTGCGGCACCAGCCAGTGACGTCAAACCCTTGCCTTGACATGATCGGCAACGTAGAAAATACCGGTTGCTACTGATTCATGTCTCCGGCAAACCCCTCACGGACCGGACCCTCCCCACCCCGACAAGGCAGGTCCCCGAGAAAGCATGGGATCCATCCCGGTCTTATCCCTGCGCGCCAACATGGACAATATGGTGATATCTCCAGACCGAGATTCCCCCTCACTATCCGTATCTTTCAAAGATCCGGGGTAGTTAGTGCGGAGTAAACGAGGCCCATAAATGGTCCATGACCCGACTTTCTGTTTGACAGGTCTTACCCTTTCTGCTCACCATTCATCCTTTCTTCCTCTGTCTTTGCTTTGCAACCATGGCTTCAAAGATTGACGCAGCACTGTCCGATACCCTCCCTGACAAGGAAATCGAGGAACAGCGCACTGTCCAAGATGATGTCTACATCGACCCAGCAGCCGAAAAAGCTCTCCTTCGCAAACTCGACAGATGGATTGTCCCTCCTGTCATGCTTCTTTATCTTCTCAGTTTCTTAGATCGAGTCAATATCGGCAATGCTCGACTTTACGGCATGGAAGAAGACCTCGGTCTCACTGGCGACCAGTACCAAATTGCCGTCTCGGTTCTGTTTGTCACGTACATTCTCTCAGAGCTGCCTTCGAACTTGGTCATTAAGAAGTTCACTCCGTCGCGTTGGATCGCATTCATCACGACAGCTTGGGGTATCGTGGCTACCTTGACAGGAATTGTACAGAACTACAAAAGCTTGGTAGCCTGTCGCGTTATCCTCGGTGCCCTCGAAGGCGGTCTATTCCCCGGTCTAACAATCTACCTCACCATGTTCTACACGAAGCGCGAATACGCCCTCCGAATCGGCTACCTCTTCGTGTCAGCTGCCATCGCCGGATCAATGGGTGGACTCCTCGCTTACGGAATCGGCTACATGGATGGCGTTGCTGGGTTACGTGGGTGGCGATGGATCATCATCCTTGAAGGCATTCCCACCGTGATCCTGGGCATCTCAATCTGGTTCTGGTTGGCCGATACGCCTGATTCGGCTCATTACCTTACCATCAACGAACGCGAGCTTATCGATCTCCGTATGCGACAGCAGATTGGACATACCAAGTCTTCGGACCAGATGCACAAGGAGGATGTGTATGCGGGTCTGAAGGATTGGAAGATCTGGCTGTTCTGCATTGGTCAGTTTGGTGGAGATGTTATTCTCTACGGTTACTCGACTTTCTTGCCTACTATTATTCGAGGTCTCGGTGATTGGAGTATTGCGCAGGTCCAGGCTCTTACGATCCCTTGTTATGCACTGGGAGCCATCAGCTACATTGTTGTCGCTTGGATGTCTGACCGCAGTCAACGCCGTGCAGTCTTTACTGTGATTTTCGGTCTCGTCTGCACAACTGGGTATGCTATTCTGGTCAGCACTGCTCCAGGAGGCGTCAAGTATTTTGGTTGCTTCCTCGCGGCTATGGGATTGTACGTTGTCGTCGGTCTTCCCCTCGCTTGGCTTCCTAGCAACAACCCTCGATATGGAAAGCGTACTGTTGCAACAGGTCTGCAGCTGACTATTGGAAACTCTGCTGGTATCCCAGCCCCATTTGTAAGTTCAGTCTTGTTCGTGCTATATTAGAAAACAGCTTGACTGACATGGATGCAGCTGTACAAAACTCACGAAGGCCCCCGCTTCGTCAAGGGACACGCAGTCTCCATGGCCTTGATTGCCATGTCTTCAGTCATCTATCTATCATTCTGGGCCTTCTTCCGTCACCAGAACAAGCGAAAGATGGCTGGTAAGGAGGATCACAGGATCCAGGGTCTGACTGAGGAGGAGGCTGAGGAGTTGGGAGAGCACAACCCCAGATTCCACTACACCTACTAAGGGGATGTGTCGGAAGATGTTTTAGTTTAATTCATGGATATATATTGCACTCAGACACTTGAGAAAGAGTTGGATAATATTTAACTTTGTATATCGAAAGAGCGACAGTGGCAGAGTTAATTGACAGATGCATTTAATCCACCTTTCACATTCCGATTGTGACATCCCACAACTGTGATAACAGCTGCCCAAGTATGCCTTGCCTCCAAGCCTTCAGCTTGGTGGTGGCGTCCACGCCAAGGCAAAAACAGCCATCCAAATGCCTGACAACCCCTGCTCATGTAATTGCCTTGCGCCATCGAAACACCAGCCCCAACAGGCAATCCACCGCTTGAAACAGGCAAGACAGGGTCTAGATCATGTCGGCTGGCGAACTACGTACCCAGGCAGAAAGACTTGTCACCCCATTACAGGCTACAGCAAACCACTAGTTCCTATCTGACAACATGATGTGTCTGCGAACCTAGCCAATAAATCCAGTTTTTGCCAGAGCCTTATGCAGCCACAGTTGGCCTTGGATGCGGTCGCCTTGTCGCTGTGGAAAAACGAAACTGCGCGTCTCAGCCTGATTCTCATTCACAACTGCAAAAATATGACCGGTTACCCCTCCCAGTTTTTTCTTTTTTGTTCTTCTGCAGTTCAATCATGTCTACCAAGTTGAGACGGAGCTTCTCAGAGGTCTTTCGGGGTAAAAAGGCCTCGAGGTCGACTATCCCCCTCGCCCCGGTCGCCGAGTTTCCCGACCTTGAACCCCACGAGCCTCGTCGTGTCTCGAACGCCTTTGAGGATGGCGTTGTTTTTGAACCGTCGGTCCACGAAGAGGTTCAGTTTGAGACTCATCTACAGGATGCCGTCGTCGAGTCTCTTCGCGATCGGATCAGGACTCTCGACCAGGAGCGAAACCAGCACGCCACAAGGGCCGGCCGTCTTGAGCAGGAGGTTCAGGTGGTATGCCATGAGCTTCAACTAAGGAATCAAGAGCATCAGCAAATGCGACAGCTTCTCGACGAGGATAAAAGAAGATGTCGACTGGCGAATGAAAAGGTTACTCTCTTGAGACAAGAGAAGGAACAGCTAGAGCACCGACACGCACAGCAACAACAAGAGCTCACACAGCAAATAAACGAGCATACACGAAGACTATACGAACGGGACACTCGTCTGGCGAAGGAAAAGTCGCTGATAAAGGATTACGCTGAGAAGTTGAAGGACTATCAAGTCTCTTACATCAGAATGTCCGAAGCCCAAGGTCAACTACAAGAGAGAATCAACGAACTCGAAGCCGAGAACCGTGCACTGCTACAACCTACCCAAGATGCCCCCGCCACGATGCAACAAGAAAGAATACTTCTCGCAAAAAAAGTCAGGACTCTGGAAACTGAGCTGGCCCGTGAGAAAGCAGAGTGTGATGAGGGAAGAAGGGCACTGTTCGAAATGCATCAAAGAAAACGTGAGGTTGATACTGAGAATAGAGACATGGCTGAGAAGTTGGCTATGCAGGCTCAAGAGATGGAGGATGTCAAGGCTGTGTTTAATCAGCAGATGGAGCAGGTTGAAGAGGAGCGGCAGAGGCATAAGCTTCAGATGGAGGAAGCGGGTCGAGTTCCTTGGAGTAACCCGACACCTCGGATGATTCTGGTCAACAACATGTTTTCCCAAGGGTTTCAGATCACGGCAGAACCTGGAAGTGCACCCAACGCCGCTCCATTCTTGCAATCATGTTCGCTGGCCATGTTGACCAACAACCTCCTCGACATTAAACTCGACACCCAACAAGCCAGACGACTGGCCGAAAACATTTCTACGGCCGATCTCAAGATTCTTCCTTGTGACTTGTGTCAACTGCCCAAGTTTGCAAACAAATCCAACAACCCAAGGGTCCGCGTCAATGAGTTTGCAAGTGCATCTCAGCCGACTACTTGCTGCTCCAAGTTCATCTGCACTGATTGCTATTTGAACTCTATCACTGAGTCTCTTACCAATGACTGGTGGGGTAACTTGGGGAGAGGTAGTTGGCTGACTTGCCCGGCGCCGAACTGTGATCATGGTCTGCGTCTTACTCATCGGGGAGCTCTTGCGAACTTGTTACGACAGCTCGGTGATAAGGATGCAGATAACAAGATGGCTATGTAAGCATTCATTGCCCAGTAAGATACATTTGGCATGTGCTTTGCTAACCTCTGACAGGTACGATCGTATCCTCATTTTCCGAGCTGCTCTAGCCAAGATGAATCCCCAGCCAAGCGAAGAGGCCTTGAAGATTGCAGCCAGGATGCACAATCAACTGGCTGTAGTTGGCCGGATGTCCTCACTGTTCGACCCAGCATTCAACAACACGGAGCCTGATGAGGCTGGTCGCATCCCTCCTTTCAACCCCGGAAACATCAAGATGATCCGCGTCGACCACGAAGGGGGAAGCATTCTAGTACCACTATTCATCCGATTTATCCGAAGACAACGAACCCCCAAAGAATGTGCAGTTTGCACTGACGAATTCTTTGACGTCGACTTTGCTTCTGTGGAGGAATGGTTGGATCTATGCGCCGGCTTCCATGGCGAGTGGATGTGGAAGATTCTTCTGTTCCCAGTGAAGCTTAGGATTGGCTGTAACCATGAGATCGACTTTTGCACCGGCTGTCTAGAGCAACATCTCAAGACGCAGCTTGAACAGTATGGGCGGAGCAGATGCGATCAACTCGCTTGTCCGTCTGACGGATGTGCTCGTAAGCTTGATTACGAAGAAGTTCGACTATACGCAGAACCAGAGACCTTTGAGCTGCAAGTCATCTCTTGATCTATACAAGCAACTTACTAACGATGTTTCAGGTATGACCGCTACCTTCACCTTAACGCGATAAGTAAACTCGAAAACTTCCGATGGTGTCTCCGCCAAGGCTGTCCCAACGGCCAACTCTACGACGACGGCGATGAGACGGATCCTCATATTCACTGTCAAGAGTGTGCCTTTGAAATGTGTTATAAGCACATGATTCCTTGGCACGAAGGCCTCACTTGTGAGCAGTTTGAAAGCGCGAGAGATCACGGTGATCCGCAGTATCAACAGACACAAGACTGGATTGCGAACAACACCAAACCGTGTCCGAACTGTAACCAGAACATTCAAAAGGGCGAGGCCTGTTTTCACATGACGTGCAAGTCGAATCTACTTCAATAGCTGAGCTGAGCTGAAACTGACTGTTTATAGGCTCAAACTGTCACCATGAATTCTGCTGGATATGTCTGGCAGACTGGAATCTGATCATACCCCGTCCGGGAGAACATAACCCGGAGGCGCATGGTCAAGGCTGCGTCTTTCGCACCAATGGATTAACGCCTAGTCAACTTTTTGGGAGAACGGTGGAGGAAGCGTTGGCACCGCGACGACGAAGACGAGCTGCTGCATAACGTAGTCGGTGAAGATGGGAAAATGTGTTTCTTTCTTTACGTAAATGAGAATGTATGAGCGATCTATACCAGCGTAAGCCAATAGAATGATCCTTGATAGCTAGTAGCGAATAGTATTTTTAACTATCTTTACATGTAACAAGCGTTCAGAAGTTGTCTTCATTTGCTAGTAGACCTCTCTAGAGAGAAAGATAGTCTACCCTATATGGCTCCATAGAGAAACCCGGGTCTAGGCTTCCCGAACATGAGCTACACAAGACATCCATAGATGCTACCTAGTCAAAAGGCTGCACAGGGCCAGGGGGCGGGGGCCTTGGAGCAACTCAACAGAAATAACACAGCCGTAACACCATAGATGCTACACCACGTTGACAGCTCATTGATTGTCTCAGTTGAGGCTCCAACCGAGAAAACAAGCCGGAACTTTTCTCGAAAAAAAGACCCCGAACCCAGGGCTTGAGCAAATTATGATCGCCAGGTATTGCATCCTACCCTGTCGCTTGAGGCTGCAATGCTACACCGGCTGTTTTGGCACCCGGTCACGCGATCGGCAAAAAACATGGCAATTCCAGATATCCGGGAGAGAGATCAACGTGTTTTTGTGAAACAAACGAGACGGCACAGCGATAAGGAACTGGTTCATGTCTTATAAACAACCAGGAAGCATTAGTTCATCTGTTTCACCATGTTTCGAAGAAGCAAGCAAAGGATTGTCAAAGCGGGTGGAGCTAAACACGCTGAGTGGGCCACGTCTTGACCTCGGGTAAGCAAGCATTCACGCAGTGATGGAAATATTCCAACCGGCTTCAACGGAATCAATAACTGACCAGATCCTATATATTTCTGTCAAGCTCTTCTCGCTTAAGGGGGCACACGAGTCATTTTGTGGAAACTCTAATACGAATGTCCTCATTTCTCACTGTGAAACCACCAACTGCCGTGAAACGATAGACTTCGCTCATCTTAGCGTATCCACCAGGAGAGGATGAACGCCTTCAAATCTAATTACGGCTCAGGGGTGGACGATGCTAAATGTTGACACGGAGGATATGTGCAGGTACTTTGAACACGCTGTGCGATTCACTCTGGGCTAAGTATCGTGTAGGGCTTAGCTCTAAGCCGCAAGTCTCACATTAACATACGCGGCAGTCAGTCAAAGTGACAGAACACGCACTGCATGAAACCCTTGTAATCTGTGGGCATAATCTGACAGCGCGGATATACATGATCCGACAGATCCTTTGCACAACCCGGAGCCATCTATTAAATATGGCTTGAGGGCGTTTATTACTCTAGCCAACTCGTTCTCTGACGCCTAGGAGCTCCACGCATCTCGGTCAAGATGTTGTTCCACCGGCTATCACTCTTTTCGTTGCTATCAGTGGCCTGGGCTGCTCCCAGCACCACCCCTTCTGAAGACGCTTGTGAGGAAATCTCAAAGGCTCTGCCAAAGCGCGTATTCTTCCCCATCAGCATCAACTACAACTCCCAACAATCCGACTACTGGTCCACTCTCCTCCGCGGCATCAAGTCTGCCTGCGTCGTCATCCCACAGTCAGCCGAGCATGTGTCTACGGCCGTCAAGATCTTGAACAAATACCCGGACGTCAAGTTTGCGGTCAAGAGTGGTGGACATGATCCTAATGCTGGACATGCGACTGTCGACAATGGTGTGCTTATCTCTCTTGGGGAACTCAAGGGAGCGACGTATGATAGGGACAATGGTGTCGCGTATGTGAAGCCTGGTGGAGAGTGGAACGATGTCATCTCGGAGCTCAACAAAGAAGGTGTTGCCGTTGTTGGAGGTCGCCTAGGTGAGTTGGACCACTCGATCTGGGATCACTCACATACTGACAAAAGCCTAGGCGTCGTTGGAGTTGGTGGTCTCCTTCTTCAAGGAGGTATTTCTTTCCTGAGCTCCCAGTATGGTCTCGCTGCCGATGTAAGTTGATGTTTCTCTTGTTCCCCTGGGAAGCGAAACGTGGCATGATGCCCTCAAGAATTCTTCTTTCCATCTTTTGCATTTCATGGCTGCCGCCACGGAAGGGAAACTGGATCGGCATTACTGTGTTTGGAATTTGATGCCGTCATCTATTCTGTCTTTGCTATTGTGGCTGGAGACGTGAATCAACAATGCCTTTGGAATAGTACTAACATCCGTTCAAGAACATCGTTGGCTGGGAGGTTGTCACTGCAAATGGCACCATTGTCCACGTCGATGCTGCCAAACAACCCGAGCTAGCCGTTGCCATGCGAGGCAGCGGCAGCCAATTCGGTCGGTCCTTACCTATGACCCCTTAACGAGCAAACAGCTAACAAGTTTAGGTGTCGTAACGCAATTCACTATCAAGGCTTATCCGGTCAATGAAGTTTGGGGCGGTATCCGCATCTATGACGAGTCCAAGTCGGACGAGATCTTTGAGGCTCTGCATGAGTTCACCCCTTACAACAACCAAGACAACAAGGCTGCCATTATTGTTAGCAACCTTTACACTCTTGGTGGTTCGAGGTCTTTCTTTGTGTTTTACTTCTACCATGGTCAGAAGCCACCGACTACTGGGCCGTTTGCCAAGTTCTTGAAGATCAAGACTTTGGTTTCTACGACCAAGACACAGCCTTATCCTAAGCTGGTGAGTTACTTAATGGACCTATAGAATACTTCAACTAACATCGCATTAGCTCAAGGCAAATGGATTCGGAGTTTCTCTCTTGAACTCGAGACAATCATTCAGAGTATGTTATGATACCTTTCCGCCGCAAACACCATCTAACATACCTACCTAGACTATCACGATCCCATACGTGGCCTCCCACCCCGGAATCTACGACGAAATCTCCGACAAGATGAAGTCCATCTCCAAGAAATACTTCTCCAACCTCCTTAACCTAGCCTCTCAATGCTCCGTCGACTTCCAACCCCTCACATCCATCATCGGAAAGCACTCTGAGCAACGAGGCGGTAACGCCATGGGTCTCACCAAGAACGACCCTGATCGTATCATTCTTGAGCTTCAGTGTAGTTGGATTGACAAGGCTCAAGATGATATCGTGCCCCAGTTCACGAGGGACTTGACGGATTGGATTGAGACGAGGATTCCGGAGTGGCTTGAGTCTGACGGACAATCTGCGGATCAGTATCTTCCTCTTTTTATGAATGATGCTATGGCGGATCAGAATGTTACGGGGAGTTATAAGGATTATGCCAAGTTTAAGGCTCTTCAGCTTGAAGCGGATCCTGAGGGTGTCTTGAGGACGAGGGTTGGTGGATTCAAGTACTAGATTCTCTTCATGTATTACTATAACACGGGCCTTGAGTGGTGTTGATGCCAGAGGTAATGCTTAGCCTGCTGGCTCGAGCAACGGCCGCAGGTTTTGTAACAATGACAGTTGACTCGGGGACGAACCCCCGCGTATCCGTTTCCGTTACTGGAGCCAAGCATACTACTTAATACCCAAAAAGACCGTAACCTAATTATTTCGACTTCTGTGGCAATAGCCACAAGGAATCAAATGAAAAGGTGTTTCTTCAGTAGAGAGCATGCTACTTAAACAATCTTAACTACCTGCTTCTTACAACCCGAGAAGCCAAGACGAACTCCGCCATACATCGCTAGTCCCATGCGTGTCATCTCTGTACCCTGGCCGTAGGGTTTGATGACAAGCCCCTGCAATCTCCAGTAAGGTTCGCTCGTCCATGCCCTCAATGGAATAAGAAAAGCAGCCGGCATTTGTTCAGCAGTATTATAAATCGTGTCTGGGTCCCAGTCCAGATGTACGTTTCCCAGCTCCGGGAAGTTGGCATAAATCCGCTGAGCATCGGAGGTTACAGGAATTAAAACCCCCTCCAACGTAATAGACCCACCCTCGACTTGACCCGTTAGGGAAGGGCCTGTTGGAGTACATTTGGCCTCATAAACCCGCGTAAGGTCCTCGCTAATAAGATGGCCGAAGGGATAACTTATAGGTCCATCGACTGAAGCCCAAGACCAACTCGGCGCTCTCCATCTCGCTTGATGTCGTTCCCTTTCCATGGGTGAGACGCTAATCCAACACATGTCAGACAACAACGTATCTTCCCAGAGTCCTGCTAGGTAGCTCTTTTGTCTAAACCCCATCGCTTGCGCCAATCCAGATAGGGCTGGTAGCTTGTCATCAGGGCATGTCAGTTGCAGTGGTGTGTATTGCTCGATCACCTCGCGCCATAGTTTACCACTGTCGACAGCGGTCTGCTTATGGAAGCCGAGCCTCTTAACCCCTTGTTGGAAAACCGTTGCTCCCCCACACTCACAAGTGCGCCTTTCTAGACAATCCCACAGTATTTCTTGATGGCAGAAGTAGAGCACCCTGGGTGCCAGTAATCGCTCCTGATATGTCCATGCCCTTGTGAGTATAGGAAGGTTTTTTGCGTCCTCTAGAGTTGGTATGGCGGGGATATGGGACACCTTGCGCACCATGAGAGGTCCAATAGCAACGCCGGGATTTGGTGTAGTGAAGCAGCCACCGTTGGCTGAGTCTGCCCAAGCCGCAGCCACAGTTAGATAGGAATTGCGGTAAATGTTGGCCATATTGCCACACTCGCGCTTCCAGTCTTTTTGATCGTCCTCCCTTTGGATGATGCAGAGGGCATCGATCCACAGATATCGCACCTTGAGTTCTCGGGCGATTTGGACGGCGTCCTGAAATGTTTGTGGCAGGTTCTGAAGGTCAATTCCCTCTTTCAGGTGTTTGCTCAGGTTGTCCCGTGTCGTCATGGTAAACTCAGACCTTCCCCAGCAGTAGCTGAGGCACACGTATCGACCAGTCCTACCCATTGGTTCCCACAGTGATACCATGGTAGAGGCATCTTGCCCCAAATCTAGAACTCGGGTGGGCAGGACTGGATCCTCTGGGGATCCACATGACCTGTGATTGTTGATACAGTCGTCTAACCATCGGCGAACAAGACGCATACAAGCGGAAGACCCTGTTGACTCCGCCGATGGGAGCCGGCCTTGAAGACGCCACGGATTTGGAGTACCTACGAGTTTCAATGTTATAACTATATACCCAAGTTAAAATGGAGAAGGAATATCGCTCACCCCTAATTGCGGACAGTGTTATACAACGCCCTGGCGTGGAAATCGACCACAGCGGGATTCTGACGAACGAAGTTTCTCCAATAGAGCGCCATGTAACTTGAAGAAAATTTGGGTCTTGTCCCATAACCTGAAAATAGCAATGTAGCATAATTAGACACTTCTGGCACTGTTCCACACAATCTTGAGGTCGCTTAAAGCCGCCATGGCGGTACTCGTTTGGTCCGTAATTGCTGCGAGTTTGGGACTCTAACGATGCGTTTAACCATTCCCACTGTAAACAGGTCCTAGCGAGCGGATGTTCAGCCATGTCGGAAATAGGCACGGATAACGAGGTCAGAGGGGCCGAGGGAGTAAGTTCCGTGGTGTCAGTGATCGCGTTCAGACCAGCCTCGTTGGAAGCCATCCTTGGAAGCGATAATTCCAGAGAGGTTGCCCGTGGCTGGACCGCAGAAATAATTAGAGGAAAAAGGTAAGAATTCCACGAGATCAAAGGCGGGAGAAACCACAGGGTCGGTTGTATGACGGCCTGGCTGGTGTCAGAAGCTTGGTGCTATGGGGGTCCATGAATGGGGTTAAAACGAAAGAAATTAAAGTCGCCATTGCAAATGTTAGAATTGGAACTGTGGCTATGAGGAAAAACTCGGAGGCTTGAATTTTCTGCCCAACTGTGTGCCTAAGGGTATGCCCAAGAATGAGATTGCGGCAGTGCTGGCGAATGATCTATCTGCGCGAATATGCATGTGAGAAGGTGTGTGGGTGAACTACGTGCCAACTTGGAAGAGAAACACATGGTGGACAAACGAATTCCTCCAAGGCGCCGAGAGGCTTGGCAGGCAGGGTTATCCGCGTCTTTGCAATTTCATTGGAGACACAGCGATTAATGGTGTAGAACGATACTCATATCCTGTAAAGCCCATCTATTCTCTCAAGCACTTGTTTATGTGTGAGTGGCATGATAACCCCGACGCAGTCTCCAAACATGACGGAATGCCAGGAAATATTCCCCCCTGTCTCGGGCCAATCCCCATTGCGCAGGGCACTTGTAATGATTAGGCGACAGATCAACAAGCATCCTGCCGGACAGCATCGAGTTGACCAACCCGCGGAAGCCACCAATACTCCTCAGCTCGGCTGCTGTATCTTCAAGAGGGCCCCTGGGCTGTATGAATCTTGACTCTTGTGCTTCAACTTGTTCCTGGCTCATGGCTTTGATTTCCGTGTTTGGATCCAGACCGACTTGATCCAGAGTGGTTTCATCCCCACACCGTTCCTTTACGATTCCTTCAATCAGGTTGACAAGTTCGTCCTCGTTCTTAACCTCCCATTCATCCTTGTCATGGTGACCCTGGCAATCAATGCCATACTTGCAAAGCGTCACGGTGCCGCGTAAACAAGTTGGGTGAAAAGCAAGAAATGCCCGGAGAGCGAAATTCCATGCGAGAAATTTTGTTTCTGGACAAGTCAATTTGTCTCTATCCGTCGTTGTTGATCCCTCACACGTCTCGCAAGGTCGTTCATTCTCTGGGAAGGGAGCATACGCCTTGGCAATATCAAAGTTCCGGAGGTAAGGATGCCTCTTCGGAAACTCCAGATGACTGATAATATTCCGTCGTATCTCTGGCGGCATGTTGACGTTTATGAGAGCTTTGTTCACCAGTGCGTACTCCTCCCCCGTCAAGCACGATTCCGTCATCCGTCTTACGTCAAGAATAAACCAACGCGAACGATCAAGAAACTCGATAAACTGGGGATTATAGTCAAATCTGAAACCGCCTGGGCGGAGGTGATCGGAAACCGTGGAATAGTAACGAAATCGTTGTCGGATCGGACCATCGGAGCCGATCTGTTTCCAGAAACATTCCCCAGGTTTTATCTGGTCGTCGTCTGGGACCGAGTATCTCGCACGCTCCGTGGAGTCACCTGGGAGACCTCCTTTAAACGGCTTCCAATCTTCAAGCTCTCCTTCTCGCTCGTCGGCCGACATTGCCCATATGAAGCGGCGTCCCTCGATTCCATCCATGGCAGCCAATTCTTCCGGGGTGAGCGCTTGTGCAAGCTTGCGTAGACGACTCGATTCATTTTGGACATCATCTTCGGATTGTAAAGCATATTGTGTAAAGACCCAGTCGAATCTCTCGGTCTCGCCACTCGCAGTCCAGACCTGACGTAGAAAAGAGAGTAAAGCGTCATCGATTACCCTGCATAGCCGGAATACTGGCCGCCCCCCTGTTGTGGATGCGATTTTGGAGAATCTCAAATCTAGGGAACGCTGATTCAATAGCCCGCTGGACAGGTAAAGGGCCATGCGCGCAGAGAGGAAGTGCCCTGATGGAAGCTGGGAGAGGGCGCTGATGGGCTCCAGGAACGATCTCCAGATGGGGAGGATATCTGGATTTCGTACCTCGGGATGATGAGCCTGCTTGCTAAGCGTGATGATGGAGTCGTAGATTTTCAACAGGACCGTCTTGATCTTGGTGTAGACTTCATTTTGGTGGGTGATATTGACCCGAAGTTCAACGGCTAGTTCATTGATTTCGGATACCAAGTTGGAGTTTTGAACGCCTAGATCGTGAAGGGACGCCTTGTAGTCGGCCATTTGTGTCAAGGCTCGTAGATCAGCATTAAGTGAGGTTTGGTTTATAGAAGAGGTTCAATATTGGATGTGTAAAAGGACCAACAATTGGTTGAGTCAGGCCACTCGGCTCCAGGCAGAAACAGTGGATCATCTTTTCCCCGGGAGCAAGGACCCGGCATAATGTCCGGGGTGAGAATGTCTTGGTGAGAGTGAGATTGGGGATGGTGCGTTTCGAGGGGGGTTCTACAAACATTGTGGATGGTATATTTGCTCTGAGATCAATGATACTTGGCATATTTTTGACAAGATTCTCGGATGGATATAACACATGCCAACTCAATGTTTTCATCGTGCATCCTATGGATGCAAAAACGTCAGTATACCATACCGCCCCCTAATACAACACTGCCACCAGATCAAAATCCCCTGACGGACTTTTTGCATCAATAAACTCCCGATATCCGACAAACCGAATAACATAAAATGACCGTTCAAAGTCGATCAAGCCGGGCCGGTCTCCGAAATTCCGACCATGGGGGCTTAGAGACAGGGATCACCACTTCAACCAACCACTCCCATAAGCCCAAACCCTCGGGAACGGAATCCCGTTCGAGCCGGTACCAACCAAGTTGACGACGACTCGATGCAAAACATGATCAATCAGCCTTGTAGCTCCAATTTTAGATAATTAAACGCGCGTCTTTAATGGCAATCATTTTAAGCTTATTCTTTGGATTTGTGTCTATAAGAACGTCAGGTTATCATGTGTTTATGAGGTGATTAACGACAACTTGGATTAGATTCATCTCTTATTTTACCATGGGACTTTTTTGGCGACAGCTTTGGACCCTGACGGTCAAGGACTTGCGGATTATTCTGTTTCGGAAATGGATATGGACTCCTCTTCGCGCATTTGTGCTGCCACTACTTTTTATTGTCTTTTTGTAAGCCTCCCTCATAATTGGAAGAGAGATAGTACTAACTCGGCTAGATGCTATACAAAGAACCTCTTCTTTCCCCCCTCGACCTACGGCATCGGAAACCCTCTTGCTATTCTCACGCTTCCCGAGGCCATAGGCGCCGTGTCCGGACACCGAGATCGCATCGTCTTTGTCAACAATGGCTTTACAGGAGGTGACATCTCCAAAATCATCTCCAAAGTCACCGAACCCCTCCGCGATTCGAACATCAATGTCCTGATTGTCAACAGTGAAGGAGATCTTCGAGTTCTCTGTAGTACCTCTGGCCAGGGCTCATCACCTTGTGTCGCCGCGGCTGTCTTTCACTCTTCGCCTTCTGAAGGAGAATGGGGCGTTTGGAACTACACCCTTCAAACCGATGGCTCTCTTGGCGGCTCTGGCATCAACATTGACAAATCGGACAATGATGCCCAAGTCTATAGTCTCCCACTACAACACGCTATTGACTTTGCTATCGGTAGCATCAACTCGACTGTTTCCGAAGACGTTATGTCCACCAAAGTCCTCGAATATCCCTTCACGAGCCGATCAAACAATGAGCAAAAGAGGTTCATCGACGAGCAATACATGAAGAATATCATCTCAATTTTGGCGATTCTTTTCTACCTTGCCCTGATCGGTGTCCTCTACCAACTAGCCGGCGTCATGGCCACCGAGCGGGAGCTAGGAATGGCACAACTTCTCGATACCATGATGCCCAACCAACCAACATGGCAGCCCCAAGCGGTTCGTCTCTTGGCCCACTACCTTGCCTTTGTCATCCTTTACGGTCCGGGATGGATTGCTATGGGTGCCGTCATGGGCAGCATGGCGTTCAAGAAGACAACGATAATCATTCCCATCTTTTCCATGATTCTCTGTGGGCTTTCTTTGACTGGTTTCACCATGTTCATCGGAAGCTTCTTTCGAAAGGCACAACTGAGCGGAATCACTTCGGTCCTCATTGGTCTAGTGTTTGCCATTCTAGCTCAAGTCTCTGGCAACATCCAAACCTGGCTGGTA
Source organism: Fusarium sp. NRRL 66088 (assembly GCA_013186415.1). Taxonomy (NCBI): domain Eukaryota; kingdom Fungi; phylum Ascomycota; class Sordariomycetes; order Hypocreales; family Nectriaceae; genus Fusarium; species Fusarium sp. NRRL 66088. Next base: position 104,182 of record JABCKD010000145.1, read on the forward strand.
GTTATTCTCTCTCTTCTTTTCCCTCCCATGAACTTTATCTATCTCCTCGTCCTTATGGCACGATGGGAAAGACACGGCAAGGGTGCAAGTTTCGCTGGAGCAGCTCCAGACTCCAAGTTCACCAGCCCTGTTATTGCCTTCTGGCTCTTTGCCATCCTTCACGTCATTATGTACCCTCTACTTGGTGCTTTCGTTGAGAGAGAATTATTTGGAGCAACTTCAGCTAAGCGCAAAATTGGTCAACCCAACTCTCCGACAGCGGTTCGACTCAACAAGTTTACAAAGACCTACGAGCCACGACTCATGCAACGAATCCTATCACATTTTACAAAAAGACGTCTCAACTCGGTGCATGCTGTGCGAGGTCTTGACCTTGAGGCCTTTCGAGGTGAGATCATGGTTCTTCTCGGCGCCAACGGAAGCGGTAAATCAACGACTTTGGACGCCATTGCCGGCATGCATTCTGCTTCTGATGGCGAGATTTGGCTGAGCTACGAGATGAGCGGCGGAAAGCTTGGTTACTGTCCTCAAAAGAATGTCCTCTGGGATGAACTCACCGTGAAAGAACACATTCACATCTTTGATGGCATCAAGAACACTAGAGGTCACTCTTCAGCGACGCAAATCAAGAGACTCATTGAAGGATGCGACCTGTCTAAGAAACGCTCAACATGCGCCAAGGCTCTCTCGGGCGGTCAAAAGCGCAAGTTACAGCTTGCTCTGATGCTGGTTGGTGACTCTACAGTCTGTTGCGTCGATGAGGTTTCTTCCGGCGTCGATCCTCTCTCACGAAGGAAGCTCTGGGATATTCTTCTTGCTCAACGTGGTCGACGGACGATTCTCCTCACGACTCACTTTCTTGACGAAGCTGACTTGTTGGCTGATAGACTCGCAATTCTATCTCATGGTTCACTCAAAGCCAGCGGTACCTCGGTTGAGCTGAAGCAAACTCTGGGCTTGGGATATCGCATCCACGTCTACCATCCGCCCGGATCGGCTGAGCATCAAGTTTATGGAGATGAACTCCATACAAGGCACGATGAAGAGACGGTTTACCTGTCTGGGAGTTCCGAAAACACTTGTCGTCTCTTGCGAAGATTGGAAGCAGATGGCATCACCGAGTATCAAGTGGACGGGCCAACACTCGATGATGTCTTTCTCAAGATTGCAGATGAGGACTCTACAAAGCCAGCCCGTAGGTCTAAGAGAAACCGTCGCCACCAGAGGGAAGTCTCTGCTGACTCGTCTGCCTCTTTGGTAGGGTCATCACACAACAAGGCCTCCTCGATCCAGAACCTCTTGAGCGGAAAGCGGACGAGCATCTTTACTCAAGCCAAGGTGCTCTTTTCCAAGAGATTCGCCATATTTCGCAGGAACCCAACGCCATACTTGGCAGCTATTGCCATACCCATCATCGCTGCAGGCTGTGCCTCCATCTTTATCGGTGGACTTGGTGCGACGACTTGCGACCCCAGCATCGAATCGCTCAAGTCAAGTCAAGAGTCGACATCTCCGCAATCCTATCGAATCGTTGTAGGACCTGAAGATCAGCTCTCGGAGGATGCAATGAGCACGATTCGAAAGAGCCCTAAAGGATCTGTGACCCTCGTCGACACTCTCGAGCAGTTTCATCAAGAGGTCCACAAACAATACGCCAACCTCACACCTGGAGGTTTCTTCCTGGGAGATGAACCAACCTTTGCCTGGAGCGCAGATGGACCTCTGATATTTGGACACACTGTTCAGAACTTGATCGATATTGAACTCCTCAACGTCAGTATCTCAAGTAACTACAAGGTTCTCGCGGTTCCGTATTCTGGAAGCATTGGAGACTTGTTCATCTTTTCAACCATTTTTGCTCTAGCCATGGCCGTGTACCCGGCATTCTTTGGACTTTATCCAACTTTTGAAAGACTTGGAGGTATCAGAGCGATGCACTATAATAATGGAGTACATGCATTGTCTCTCTGGCTGGCATATCTTGCCTTTGACTTTCTGGCGACGTTGCTGGTTAGCACAGTCGCTACAATCATTTTTGCGGCCATGTCAAGAGTTTGGTATCATCTCGAGTACCTCTTCACGGTCCTTCTTCTTTATGGAATAACTTCTACACTCTTCTCTTACGTCTTGTCATTGAGAGCCAAGTCTCAGCTAGCCGTTTTCGCCATTTCAGCTGGAGTCCAGGTGCTTCTGTACCTAATCTTCTTCATCGCCAACACCACAACATTTACCTTTCAGGATCCAGCAGACCAGAGCTCAATCCTCAACATCATTTTTTATGTTATGGGTATTGCCTCGCCTGTGGCCAGCCTGGGTCGCTCGGTTTACTTGTCCATCAACTTGTGGGGGATTTCTTGTCAGGGAAGAGACTTTGCGTCTTATCCTGGCGCCATCGACGTGTATGGAGGGCCCATTCTGTACCTCATCCTCCAATCGCTTATTCTACTTGTTATCCTGCTATGGAGCGATCTGGGCTTCAGTTTCCGCTTCCCACGACCTCAGTCAAACACCAACGGAGATGGCGGTGACCCTATTGAGCTGGAGCTGGGATCACGACGCAACGGAACCTCGACAATCAAGGGCAATTGTATCGAGGTCATGGGTTTACAAAAGAAGTTCAAGCGTGAATTTGCTGTTCAAGACGTCAGCTTCGGAGTTCCTAAAGGCGAGTGTTTCGCTCTTCTCGGCCCGAACGGAGCGGGCAAGACGACCTGTCTCTCCATGATTCAAGGCGACCTCCCGCCTAGTAACCGTGACGCTGAGATCTCGGTTGATGGCATTTCGATGGTTAGGCACCGTGTCCAAGCCCGCTCGAAACTGGGGGTTTGTCCACAGATTGATCCACTCGACACCATGACGGTTGGCGAACACTTGCGTTTCTACGCCGAGATTCGCGGGATAAGCAAACCGAATCACAACATTGACATTATTCTTGATGGTCTCGGTATCCGTCAGTACGTTGACAGAAAGGCAACCAAGCTTTCAGGCGGCAACAAGAGAAAACTGGCTCTTGGCATCGCGTTGATGGGCAACCCGACAGTGTTGCTTCTCGACGAGCCCTCGTCAGGCATGGATGCCTTGAGTAAACGTCTGATGTGGCGGACTCTTGCTTCCGTGATACCAGGGCGGGCTCTTGTGCTGACAACACATTCGATGGAAGAAGCCAATGCCCTTGCGAGCCGAGCTGGAATCCTTGCTGGGAGGATGCTCGCCCAGGGCACCACCAAGGAGTTGAAGATGAGATATGGCAATGGCTATTCAGTACACCTAGCTCACCGCGACGCACCAAACACCAATCAAGCCGACATGGAGGAAATATGGGATTGGGTTCATACGCAGTTCCGCAACTTGAAGAGCATTGATATGGACTCTATGCATCACGGACAGATGAAGTTTGAGATTTCCCTTGGTGGGGACGATGTCGGGATTTCGTTGGCAGATGTTCTGGAGAGGATTGAGATGGCTAAGGGTAGACTTGGAATCGAGTACTACAGTGTTAGTAGGGCTACTCTTGACCAGGTTTTCTTTGGGGTTTTGGAGGAGCACCATCGTGCTGAGGATGATCATTGAGTACAGGGGTTTCATTTGTATTTAGTTAGATATAACGTATCAGTTTATAGAGAATTTCAACCGGCACTGCTCAAACATACAGCATGGGATTAATCAGGATGCCGTTCTTGACATGTCAAACAGAGAGAGGGGGGGATGTGGAGATCACTGTGCTTTTGGGCTAATATGGAGGCCTAATGCAACCATCATCGGTACGTTGGACATGTCACAATTGATAGGGCCTTTGCTTTGCCAGTGCAGTTGCTTCCGATCGCACTTCAATAGGGCCATTAAGAGATACAAGACTCCCGCTTCTCCAGGGCTATAGAATACGTATTTACAGAGAGACATGTTTAAATATGACTACAAAAGTCCCGTTCCCACAGAACTTTCCCATCAAAAACAAAAGTGATGCTGAGAAGCGAGACGAGGCTGCGCACTCACACCTAGTAAGCGTTGCATCAACACACCAACATCAACGTTGGCAGCAGTACCGCCAATCAAGGACATTTCAAGGCAAAGGTCTCATGACGCATACCTCACGCCCGCCTTGATAGCTTTGCGCGGCTTATTGGTCCATCATATCAATATCCTAGTTCAGTTAATGCCTGCTTGATATGCCTCCACACCCTCCTACAAGCTACAATCAGGCACATATATCCCCCGCCCAATTCCCATCCTCTCCCCGTCCTCCTGCCAGCTCTCTTTCCTCTGCGTCATTCAGTCCAAAGACTGCCTAGCTCTATCTCATCTAAGGTGCTCACAGTTTACCAAGCCGCACTACCGACACGATGGCAAAGGTAAGTGTGACTGACAGCCAGGTGGACGGACACGTTTGTTCTGACATGGCAATTTGCAACAGCAAGTGACATGCTCAGCCTGTTCAGGCTCCGGCAAGACCTTGCAGCAATGCCCAAATTGTCGTGGGCAAGGCAAGTTTCTTAGCTTCGTGAACTATTACCCGTGCCGTCGGTGCAACCAAGCAGGGGAGTTCTATGCCATCTGCTGGAAATGCCACGGATATGGACAACTCAGTATGTTTTCCTGCCACTACAGACATATTCAAGTCCCAATACTAACTTTGGGGTGTCTTAGCTGTTGAAGGGTGTTGTTAGAAGCCAAACTCATGTTAGTTGGGCACAGCTGTATCAAGAACTTTTGAGCATTCCATGGAGTTGCATACCATGGAGTTGCATATCCTGGCCTTCTTTGGAAGTTGAACTAAAACTGTTGCGAAACTTGAGCTTATTCTCTTGCGCTGGCAAACCACATGGGACTTTTCATAGTGGCAGGTTAGTGGATTAACCTGGATGACGGTTGAGGCTAAAGATGAGGTCCACACAGCATTGCCAGCCGTACAGTTCAGTTATTGGTTTTGAATTCTGTATGCCACACGTTTTCAACGCTTTTAGTACTAAGAATTTAAACAATGAATTCTTGCCTATGATCAAGGGATGAGATGAGCGTTGTGATTACTTGAGTAGTCTGTTAAACGGGATTTCTCAGTAAATGAGGTGGTCTAGCCTACCTTCAGCTTGCAAATCTCGGTACTTACAGGTGCAACTCTTTGGATCTTTGTATAGGCATAGTAATAACATGGCCATTGAAAGGCTCAATCGGCACAATCCTTTGTCGACCCCTTTTGCGATGCCTCTTAGTTGGTCGAGTGCAAACTCATTCAGCGCATTAACAAGGATTCTCTTGGGGACATTAAGCTCAATCCACCTGCTCCAATCTCCATGCGCTTTGGGCACCCACCGTCAACCTGTCAAGAGGAGTCAAGGTAGGATCGCTTAATTCAGGCATTGTCGCAGCCCGACCCGAGCGACGATCATGATCCTCGCTTGTCCGGGGAATGAGACGTGAACGGTACCTTTGATGGCTCCTGCGCAGGGGGGTTTGTGAACCCACTGAATCGTAGATTACAAGATTGACTTTCGGCTGAGTCTTTATGGGGTTATATTACGTGTTTTCTATTGTTCATTCGCGCTTTAAACCCGTGGTGTTCCATGATGTATGTATGAAGGCCCGCCAATTTCCGAAAAATAACCCCAATAACATTCTGAACAAGGGGCTGCGACTGATTCTGTCAAGGAATTCGGTTTCATGGATGCCAATCCACCGTCACAAGCCAGTTGACAGTCAGGTCTGCAGCATAACCACAACATCCAAGCGAGGGCTCCAAATATTCTTACTACTCCTTCTCAATTTTGCGTGTACTAGGAAAAGATGGTGAGATTAACTATAACCAATGGTATTCTATACCCGAGTTCCGACCCCTACCACCTGTGGTATCGGTCAGGCTTGTTCTCCTCCACGTCCATCAACTCAACTATATCGGAATCGTTCGAACGTGGCATGTACGACACCGACTGCGTCACGCTCTTCTGGATTCCATTGCTCGGGAACGGCGACTTGGAGCCACCGACACTTTTGGATCGATACTCGAGGGACCGGTTGGTACTGCCAAACAGGCTGGGGTATGCTCGGCGGAGGAATGCCAATAAGGCGGGCATGCAGCAGCAGATTATGGAGACGTTGCACTCGATGACACTGTATGTTGCGACCATGACGTTGTTGTCTGAAATGTTAGTTAGCTATGAGTGAGACTTTTGCATTGTGAGTTGACGTACATGTTGGGTTCGAGGTCGCAGAGTAGGTGACAAGACCAGAAAAGCGGACAATACTGACGACGGTAATGCTATCAAACATTAGCTGTGTAATCGGCATCCTCGACAAGAATGACTTGACTTACATAATACCGACGCTAAACATGAGAATCAGATAAATCTTCTTCTTTCTTCCCAGCTGTAGCTTCAGAAGCTGCGGAATAGGAAGGGCAATGATCCACAAGTCGGTGACAATATTGATGGCCTTTTCGAATTAATACCAACACTTTATAACATCATGACAGACTTACTGAGTGAGCCCACCAGAAAGCATTGTTATCGTAACACACACCCTCTTTGGTTCCCTTCCAGTTCGTCCAGGCCGCCTCGACAGGAACACAAGCCAGGATAGCAGCAATGGTTGTGGTAATCATGAACAGAGCACAGTGTACTATCGTGCCCCAGCATACCATCTGGAAAACCTTAATAGGGAAAACTCGGATGAAGATGGAGATGATGGCGATCTTGGTGAGGCAGATGGCTGGGATGTAGGAGACTTGGGTGACCCAGGTGTACTATAGGCTTATTAGACATGTTGGCTCAGAGTTTACGGGAGGTCGTTACCTTGACGACGTTTGTGATTTGTTGCTCGGTCAGTGTCCAGATATCTTTTCCGAAGCCGTTGGCTTTCACTGGGGACTGTTAGTACAGAGATCAAAGATCAAAAGAGTTGGCGACGCACTATAGAACTCGAAGATGTCCATAGGTATAGACGAAACCTGCAATAGTTAGTACGATTAGATGACAGCCACCATGTTCCCCTCACCATTGCGCAAACAGCGCAGATATCCGCCCATCGGAACTCCTTATGATACATGCACTCAAACACGCGCAGCGCAATGAATGCCAATGCCAAAGACCCAGATACAGCAGTCGCAACTGGTGCAACAAGAGTTCTGTCCCGTACTGGTTCTCCACATAGTGTTGCCGTTCCGTTCCTGGCAGCTGAGTATGGATGTTAGAACCTGCAAGTACGCAAAAGAGAGTGTTGAACCCGCACCTAGAGCTTCTACCACGGTACAGCTTGTGAGGGTACAGGCTCCGACGTTTTCATTGAGGACTGTGTCAGCGCATATACAATCGGCATCGGTCGGTTCGCATTTCGAGTCTTTGAGGAATTTGACTAAACAATCGCTCTGAGAGAATGTTAGCTTGTCTTGTCTTGTTTCCTTGAGAGTAGTTCTCAACGTACTGCACACTTTGGCATCTCCTGCGCCTGCACAAACATGGCCAGACCAGCCACGGCCAACACCGTCCATAACGTGAGCCTCATCGTCAGCAGTTGTCGATACTCAAAAGGACTGTCAGGGAAGTATGCAGAACAACCAACAACTCGGAACCGGCTCTGTTGATATTTCAACCCAAACAGCCGGCGCGTCACATTTCCCCACGCGAGAAAAGAGAAAACTCCTCCTACGTATCACTTCTCAAGACGAGGCATAACTCTGCATTACCTCCACTGATCTCTCTACCGGGTCACTCTTAAGAGGCTTAGTATTAGGAGATCATATACTGCATTCGGTGGTCTTCACTTTTGATAAGAGTCTTTACGTAAATCGAGCCTCACAAAACCAACAAAAAGTAAATACGTCCAGTCTCTCCCATGCAAGTTGCCTCTTCTTCGAGCTCGAGATCTACATGTTCGGCTAACGTCCTTTGTTTCAGGGGGCAAAGCAGAGATTCCCGCCACCGGGCTGTTGGGACCTTGTCGCGGGGAGTGCATCCACGCGAACCGGCCGGGGGGAGGTAAATCGCTAATTTAGCGCTTATATCGGGTACGTACAAAGATGAGTGAAAAGTTCATGATGAGAGAGTATCATTGCAGCCGCCCTGTGGAGACAGGTTGGGGGGATATATCCCTTCCTGGATACCCTGTTAAACTGACATGTCAGTATCACCTCCAGTCCTCCTGAAAATCCCTCCGCAAGTTGGTTCACGATAAGACTCTACAACTCAGCTAAAGCTTTCTGCAGAAGTTAGCCTTTAATAGTTGAAACGAAAAAAGCAAGCTCTGTACAATCACCAACACTGAACAGGGAATTGATTCCTATACCAAGTTGGTTCAATCAAGATTTACTCAATCAAGAATAGCACTCGACTCGAGATCCTCAAAGGAGAGATGGCTTGTTTAGTATCCCACCTTTGCAAGGAATCTTGCTTTTGTTCTCCGTTATCCCGCAACCGAGCCAGCCAAAACTCCACCTTCATACATGAAAACGATGGAACGTCAACGGCCGCGAGATACGCCACTTGAAGAAAAGAGATTGACGATCCCCATGCATAATTCGCTCTTTGCCGCGTATCAAACTCGTATCTCGCGATTGGTCAATTCGCGGGGATTTCGTCTGGGGTGCGTCGACGTGGGAGGGAGATGTGCAAAAGGTAGAAGAAGTGAACACCCCCGAGACATTTCCCACGTGGAAGTGTGTCTCGGGGTGTTTGCTTTTGCTCTTTTTGTCTCATTCGTGTCTTTATTCGCCATGTTGTTACAAGATCGGCGTTCTGTGAGCATCGCCCTCGTCGGGGCTGTTGTCGCATGGCTTCTAAAACGTTATCTCAGCGGACGAGGAAAGGGGCCTCTTCCACCAGGACCCAAACCGGCTCCAGTGATTGGCAACATTCATCAGCTACCCAAGAGTCTTCAATGGCTTCACTTGTACCATTGGAGCAAGGAATATGGTCCAATCATGCACCTTAGCATGGGCGGGCAGCCGTTGATCATCCTCTCAACGCATCAGGCTGCCCATGATCTCCTCAACAGACGAAGTGGGCAGTACTCGCACCGACCACGTATGGTCATGGCTGGTGAGCTCGTCACCAAGAACATGCACATGCTTCTCCGTCCCTACGATGAGAGGTACAAGCTGCATCAGCGCATGGAGGCACCTCTTCTGACCCTCCGCTCTGCAAGCACCTACCGTCCTCTACAGGATATTGAGTCAAGGCAGCTGCTGTTTGACGTACTTGGCGAGTCAAACAAGTTTGGCGAGAAGGGCGTTGACTTTCATCACCATCACGAGCGCGCAATGGCCAGCTTCATCTACTGCATGAACTACGGCTACCGTCTCAAGACCGGTTACGAGCAAGAACTCATGGATGGAAAGAAGGTGCAAGCCGAGTTTGCTCGAACCGGCCAAGTTGGCGCCTACATTGTCGACTCTTTCCCCTCCCTCAACTACCTCCCCAAGTTCCTCGCACCCTGGAAGAAGGAAGCAGAGGAACTATACGAGCTCGAGCGACAGCTGCACGTCGGAAACCTGAACAAGGGCCTGAACAACCGTGGTTGGAACTTTAGCAAGTACATGGAGGCTTCACCCGAGGCCACCGACATGCCTACGGAGGAGCTTGCCTTTGATCTTGGAATTCTTGCTGATGCCGGTTTGGACACTTCTACTGTGGCGCTGGACTGGTTCATTGTTGCTTGGATTACTTGTGGTGAACGATGGGTTGGAAAGGCACAGAAGCTTCTTGATGAGGTTGTTGGTCGAGACCGCATGCCTACGTTTGAAGACCGCCCGAAGTTGGCCTACATTGATGCTATAGGTAAGTACATCTCTCTGTTGGTAACACAACAGGTGGCTAACACGTGAAAAGCAAGCGAAACCCTACGATGGCGACCCGTCGTAGTTGGCGGCGTCCCCCATTTCACCAAGAAAGAAGACACTTACATGGGCTACTACATCCCCGCCAACTCGATCGTCCTGGGAAACGCCTACGCCATCACCCGCGATGAGTCAGTCTTTGGCGAAAACGTAGACGCCTTCCTACCTGAGCGATGGCTCGCCAACGATGCGGATACAAAAGAGCCCAACATCGATGCTTGTGGCTTCAACACAACTGCCCTCAAAGATCTCCCCCACACAGGCTTTGGCTTTGGTCGAAGGGTATGTACTGGGAGAATCATTGCGCGGAATCAGCTGTTTATTCAGATGGCACGTATGCTTTGGGCCTTCAACGTTGAGGCGGGTATCAATGAGACGACTGGTGAGAAGCACAAGGTGGATGATATGGACTGCACAGAGGGTTTCGTAACGCTTCCTAAGCCTTTCAAGGCTGTGTATCATCCTCGGGGTCAGTGGGTGAAAGATGCGATTGCAGAGTCGGGTACTACTCATGATTTGGATCATGCTGCTATTCTTGATGGAGCAAAGAAGGAACGTAGCAAGGCGTAGGTGATGGGATATGGAATTACCGGTTATAATATGTGAACCAATTTGTTACATACGGTGTTGTACATATTGCAAGATGGAAACTTGCAGCAGTCGTTTCGAGCGAGGACTTAGTGGGCATGGCCAAATTGACAATTAATGACGAAGAAAAAAGTGCAAGAACAAATGCTCATTTCAAGCTGGCCCCTGATTAAACAACGAGCTTACTCAGCCATGACCGTGTCGCGTCATTGGGGGCTGAGCTCGCTGATCCATGCGAGACCATGATCTGACACAAATCATTCACCCATCCCAACGCTCATCCAAGTACAAATGAGTTGATGAAAGATGGACACTGACGCTTCAAGAGTTAAAGGACTCAAGGCATGTACAACATGCGCAGCTGCAAAAGTTCGATGCGAAACAGTTGCTGGTCAGAGGAGATGCAAAAGGTACTATCAACGCCACGCGTCAACACTCATGATGCTAACCTAGACTTGACAAGATGCGATCGGCTGGATAAAGAGTGTAATATACAACCACGGGGAAGTCATAGTAGAAAGAATGGTGCTCGAGGATATGGAAGGGAGTGAGCAGTTTGGTCTTCTCTCAGAGCATAGATTAACCATAGCCAGGGATCTTTTGAGACTCGAGTCCAAATTCGATTCAGTTGCCCAGCTCTTATCCAACTCTTCAGCCGTCGCAGGGAACTCATCAGGACTAGCTCCATCAACCGATTCTCCAATCACCGCCGTCTTCACACAGCCATTGACACCCGAAGCGCAATTACTAGCTTACAAGATGTTTGAGCTGTATCACCGACAGATGATGCCCCTGTTCCCTTTTGTCTGGATGTCTTTAGACGAGTCACCTGAGAAGCTTTTCCGAGAGAGACCCATGCTGTACATGGCCATCATGGTGGTGGCGTGCCAGCAAAATGCGGACGCTCAGTTGGAGCTTGCTCAACGTTGGCGAGAGGAACTCGGCCGTAGGATATGGGCACATGGGGAGAAGAATCTCCATCTCCTACAGGGAGTTTTGGTATACTTGGCTTGGTATGACTTCACTTGCAAATATTGAACTCCAGCTGACATGACTGTAGGCATCATGTACATCTACAGCTCGGTTCCCAACTCAACAACCTTATGCACACAGCCATGTCATTAGCCGAAGAGCTTGGAATCAGCAGGGAGAAGTCCATGAATACCAAGACCTCCCCAGGAGGGTTGAATGATTATTTCACCACGAACCAAGGGACGCGGGACAAAACAAACGAGGAACGGCGATGCTACCTTGGATTGTTCTGGATCAACTCGGTGTTTGTAAAACGCAACCTCGGTTAATTTCAGACACTAATACTAGCCATAGGTTGAGAATGTGCGTAAAGGATACTTGCCCTATGCCAGGAGGCCAGGCTATTGAAGAAGCTCGTTTGGCGTTGCAACAAGCGGCAGAGCTTCCTTGTGATGAATATCTCGTCCAGCTTGTCCGAGTACAACAAGTTGCAAACGCCATTGATAAGACATTTTATCAAGATATGAGTGCAACCGAAGCCATTCTTCCGAGTGCAGTACTCATGGCTGTTTCACATCTTGAAAGAGACGTCGAGGCGATTAGGACCTCCTTGCCATCGGGACTTCCTCAACAAGGTATGAGAAATATCGATTAGTTAAGATCATCTACTCACCGATAACAGAGTTGTTGCTGATGTCTTGCCACGTGTTACAAATATTTTTGTACAAAGTGAGCATGGACGACCGTCTACTACAGAGTGTGGACACAGATGGTTCATCAACTTACTCTTTGCGAGTATCTCATCTCCTCGCTTCCTGCTTGAGAGCAGTAAAGTCCGAGGTTGCATCCGTCCTATCGTTAGCCAACTCGGTCATTTTATCAATGCCGTACCCGAATTGGATCCAAATAGGGCATGCAATCTTGATATTTTCTCGTCTACTGGTCACACACCACAACTTTTGGGACCCAGGACTTCTCACCAGCATCCAAGATTTTTCAGATACGCTTGAGGGACTATCTCAAAAGATTGAAGGGGCTATGAACGAAGGCATCCATTCTTCCCCATCGAGATCACTTCCCACCTTGTTCACCAAACTGCGAGAAAGGTTTATCAGTATTTGCAAAAGGGTTGAGGAAAACTCAAAAGCAAACACTCAAAGTAACATCGAGACGACTGAAATACCAAACCCTAATATGTTTGAACCCGGAAATATGGTTTTGGATGAGGAGACAGAGGCTTTACTGTTTAGCTTTTTCACGGATGGGCTTATATGAACACAGCTTCGGGTGTACGTTTGCTATGAACCACTGCCGATGATGAAGGCAAAGATATTTAAAACATCAAAATAAACAGTTCAACTCCAGTAAACTCCAATCATGCTTTCAATGTCCGTAACCAATCGATAGTTATCGTTGTCAACTCCCCCACAACCAACAAATCTCTCACAATGATCCCATCCTTCCAAAGCAGCCACTGGTCTTGCTCTTCAGTTCGTCCTGCTCAAAGGACGACGTTGAGCCTCGTCAAAATGTTTTGTTCTCTGCGGTCCCGTTCTGTGGGGACCACAAGTCACTGCCCAGACCGAGTCGGCACTGCGCATGGGCACAGGCACGCCCGGAGGAGACACGAAAATACGGTTGCTCTCAGGGGGACTTTTCCAAGACTTGGCATATTTTCCACGCAAGTAGTACTGCGCCTGGAAAGCTGCCTCCTCGTCGTAGTAGGGACACTGGCTGTTGTAGTCGGCCGGGTTTGCCCAATGCTTGGCAGGTTGTGAGGCACCCTGCTTTACCAATATTGGAACACTTACCGTCCGAGGAGCCTGCTGCTGCGGCTGTGATTGTGTGGCTGGTCTCGGCTGACTGGCTGGGTTGACAATTGGCTCAGCCCAAGTCTTTTGCTTCTTACTGCCGAAGATGGCAGAGAAGAGGCCACACATTCTGATTGTAGAGGCGCTTAAAGTGGGCGTATTGGGCGTCTTGTCCGTACACGATTGATTGAGGGACGAATCCAACAAGAGAAGTAGGACAGTTTTTGACTTGATAAAGGAGAAGAGTAAAAAGAATCAGTCAAAAACTTTGTGAAGCTCTGTAACACCAAGGGATTGGGTGGTGATGTAGGCTGATTTGAGGTAGGACGATGAGGAAGATAGGAAATTAGGAAAATCAACAGAGCAAAAAGGAAACATTATATATTACTGAACCGGAAAAGTTTCAAGCCTCGTCGAGATGTATGTGTGTTAGTAAACAAGCGTCCCTTGAACACGCAGGTATCATATCTGCAGTCAGGAATTAACTTTTACAGGCCAACAACACCTTGCGTAGATACTCTGGCATTGATGCGCAGCCTCAAGTATACCCAAAGTCAAGTCTACAAACTCTAACCTACTTCTTCCGCAATTTCTCGGTGACCTTCGAGATGACCATAAGCAAGCTTTAAGTCACAAGTAGATTTTCGACTCGTCTCTACATAGGTTTATGAGCCACAACGCATAGCTGAAGCATAATATCTAAGGTCAAAATAGGGAGCGTAATTAACTCTGTGAATTCATGAAAGCATCAATCTTCCACTGTGTTAGCATTGGGACATAATGCTATGATTTATTAGAAATGTCTTCTTTGTTATAGTTGAAGTTGGAACTGAGCTAGAAGATCGCATCCATCTTCACCAACACAGACGACTAATGAGTCAATCAATCAACGTATGCTATTGCGTATCTACCTAGAATAGAGGCTCTGTGCCCGTAACACCCAGCCTAAAGGTTTCTTGTCTCACTCCACCCCCCCTTCAAGCAACTCCTCTGCCCAGTCTCCTAGCCCACCAAAGAACTCTTCAGCGCGCTTTCCCCTCCAATTCCTTAGTTTCCTCCAAAGATACCGAGCGTGTTTGGCCTTGCGGGTGGCGTCCTCCAAGTCAGGAGCTTGTCGCTTAATTTCCTATCACAGGTTGAACCGCGTCAGACAGACCCAGGTAGGTTTTGGGGTGGTTTGCATACCTTTAGAAACTCGGTAGCGTACTCCCTGTTCTTGTCCCACTCTTCTGGTCTTAACCCCCGAGACAGGGGGCAAGCTGCTGGATCGCCGCCGTCACCAATGGTCAACACGAAGCTGCCATTCATGAACATGACTTCGGACAGGATCAGCGGGACAATGGTGCCAGCCTCCCAGCCAAAAACCGACGTGATGCTCGTCTCTCCCGTCTCACTAACCAAGTTTAGTATGCTACCAGCGCCAAAGCTGTCGTGCTGGAGCACCGGGCGGTACAAAACTGCCTCGTTTGAGTCGTTTCCCTCTGGCAAGATCAGTGGTATCAAACGCAACAGGGACTTTTTGGCGGCAAGAGCTTTGGGTCCTACTGTTTCCCCATTGGTGTGCCAACCTATCTTGTCGCCTTCATTCTCGATCATGGTCTCGATCTTGGTTTTGAATACCGCGACCCAGAAGTCGCGAGTGGCGCTGATGGGAAAAGACAACTCCTTTGGTATCCACGCCTTTGACTGGAAGGCACACGGTAGCAGCCAGTTATTCACAAATTTGGGTGGGAGCTCTAAGCTGAGCAATGCAGCATGGATCGTAGCTGCGTTGGCCAAGGTTGACATCTTCAAAGGTTAGACTGACGGCCAAGATTTCGTAGAATCAGTTGTACTCACCCTTTGTCCTTGATCAAGTTCAGGCCAAAGTCGGCGTTCGCCTTGTGCCATTTCAAGGATCATGAGCCACCGTCCGTTGATATCCTTAGGCGCTCCACGTTTAACTCCCGTGTGCTGTAGAGGGTAACGGAAGTGAAGAATCCGGCCAGTTGGGATGTCCGGGGCGTTTTGAAGAAGGCCATATATGGCAACCTCAAAGTCGAGTTGGTTGCGGAACGAGTCGAGAGAATATCCATCATAGTTCGGCATGTTGACATCGGTGTTGCTCAGACGTGCCAGTACACGACGTTGGTCGGATAGGGTCAAGTCAAAGTCCTGCTCTCGGAGTTTGCGGTCAGTCTCATGTCCCTGGCGAATTTATAGAAAGAGAACAACGCAAAATACGCACATAGTTTTCAACGCGAGTATAGACACGAGGAACATCAATGACTTTGGCGCCTAGCTTTTCCTCGACTTCTCGAAGAAGGAGATTGGCGTCCCAAATACGTTTGAAAGGGCTTTGGTTTCTCTTGAGCAAGTCAAGGAGATCCAGCCCGTTCCATTCGGATCCATCCGGCATCAGCGGATGGTCATCCTCGCGATAACGATCACCTGAGGATACAGGGGGCGAAGGCATGGCTGCTGTTATGGTGAGTTTCGGGAATATCAGAAGTATGCGTTGATAGGCTGATTTGGTCAGTATTCTCAAGAGAGAGTCGTAACAAAGAGAGGTGTGAGGCTTCGGTGTGGGCTAATGAGCTCCTGAGAATAAAGAATGAATCAAGTCCAGGCAATGTGATGATTCCTCGACGTCTCTTGGCGAAGAACTCCAAACCGATGTGTTTGGTCGAACGGGAGCCAGATCTGAGCATAAAGTATGGTTTGGTTTTTGGGGGAGTCAAGGAGGAAGGGAGGTGTTATAAGCGTGATATGTGCATGTCCTATCGTCTTCGGTACCGTGAATGGCAGCGGGCTTGTTCTCGGCTCGTTCAAAACATCACCGCTGCGCGCACACGATGAGATCCCTGGCAAGAGGGTGTGATTATGTTTCAGCTTCTCTACTCTTGCATTAACTGCTGCAAGGGTTCCGCATGTTGTGTCTGTTATTAACACCATCTACGAAACCAGACGAGGATCCAAGTTTACGTCACTTAAAAGCAATTCTGAGTAGGCCATACATTCATTGCTGGTGACTTAATCTTCACTGTCTCCAATGGCGAGTCCAAAACAGACAATCAATCACAACAGCAAAATATACGGCTTAGTGACTTACTCGGTTGAACTTTTCTGCCTCGGGTTGAGAAAAGGGGTTTTCTGGCCGTCATCAGTTGAGTCACTGCGTTACTCTCAAAGGCCTCGAATGAATGGCACTTCGATCTGCTATGTCGGTTATCCCGGCTTCAACTATGATAAAGAACACAATTCAAATGGAATTTCAAAAGGTTGTATTAGTTCTATCGCACTCACTGATACCACCTCCCGGCAACAGGATCTTCCGCTGCGAAGCTAGTCACGGAGCAATGATCAGTCCCAGGAACAACTCCCCACCTAACATATTCCGAAGCAACATTCTCATCATCCTCCGGTGCATGGCAAGCAGAGCTAATAACAGCCGAGCACGTGGCTCCTGAAGGAATCATCGGTGTCATTGTTCTCATACTTCCCCCGACAGTAGCCAGTAAGATCAACCCTCCTAGGATTATTGAGAAGATGATTGCGATGGGGGAGTAACCACACGCAGTTGTTTCGTCTGGGTATTTGTCCACTAGCAGCTTGTCGTTTTGCCAAAGTACGACCTTGACGAAGAAGATGGACTGTGAGATTAGCCAGTGGAGGGTGGCAGAACCGAGGATTAGAGGGACTCCGTATCGCTATAATGACCAAACTGTCAGCAAAGTGATCATACAGCGAGGTGGTTTACTCACAAGAGGAAGAGAAAGCCAGTACGTCTTGCGTTGCTTTCCAACTGGGTATGTCGTGCGGAGGCCCTTGTGCTTCATTCCGTAACTATTCCACTCGGCTCCAACGAGCATGGTCGTCCACATGCCGTTTATCGCCGTGTATAGTAAAGATAAGATCAACTGGGGCAAATTGGAAATCAACACCATTCCCATGGCCCCGCTGATGGGGTACGGCGAAAAGTCGATGAGAGCGTCGACGTTGACTTGACCGAATCCTCGGTTCCAGAGGGCGGTCATGCTTGGATGTCCTAGCGTATTGAGGCTCATGCTGAGGAGGATTGCGGCCGCTATGATGGTAACGACACACCTGTATTCATTTTAGTTACGTAAGCATACAATTGGTCATAAATTGGGGCAGTACAGAAGCATAGTTATTGCGTATCTTCTCCATGAAACTGCCGTGGCCCAACGGCGCTTCTTGGGCAGCCAAGCGCGAGGTCCAGGTTCCCAAGACAGCCTTTTCCCAGAAACCTTAGACATGAGATGACGCTTCTCGGTGGCTGGATCTGGATTGGTGAGAAAAGAATCCACGGCATCTAGCGAATTGTTAGCAAAGCCTAACTTATTAATGGGAATAACCATACCTCCGAGGGTTAGTAGAGGTCGTTTTTCCAGGTACAACCACGTCAAAGCCAACCCAACGAGCTTGACAAAATTGCACGCAATAACTCCACCAAGCAGAGGAAGGTTGACAATGACCTTGCAGTGTTCATGCGTAGTCTTGCTGTAACAATGATCCACCCGTGATGGGTGACGAGGCACAAGACCAGAATCCAACTGAATATCAAATTCAATCGTCCAATTGTCCGCTTTGATAGCCGCCGTATCACACTCCCAGCTCCAAGACTGAACAGAAAGGGCCATGCCAGAGACACTATCCAAGTTGCACATCCAATTCTTAGACGGAGGTTGGATTTTCAATGGGTTGATCTCGAGTGGGATGGAATTGTTGTTCCAGAGGTATGGAAAGTCTGTGTCCATGACTAGGATCACGTCGCCTCTTGTTGAGAGGAGATTTCGACGGTAGGTTGATAGACATTCGTCCACTGAGAGCTTGTCATAGTCGCTGAGGGAGTTTTTGAGGTTTTTGTAAGTTTTGGTTACATTGCTAAGGGTTGGCTCTTTGAGGTCGTTTGGTGTGGCTGTGTAGAGTAAGAAGAAGTTGGCGCTGGTTTCGAAAGAGACGACCGAGTTGTAACTATTCGGCTATTAGCAATTTATAGAATCGTGTGACTGACTGTGGCGTACAGTAAATGAATAGGTAGAGAGCTCAAAGCCAGAACTGTCCAGGCGGCTACTCTTTTGATAGAAATTTTGGTCAGGTTGTGAAGCGACGAGACACCAATGTCCAGCCACTGCCTCTTGTCATGAGCCTGGTCGATTTCCTGTCTCGTCGGTCCAGTCAAGACTTGCTGCGTGTAGTTTCCAGCGCCAAGTAACACGGTAGCTAACGCGTTGATTGCAAGATGAAGCCAAAGCGAATACTCTTTCGCCGTTTTGCAATCTCCTGTCCAAAGGGATCCGCCGTTCGCATTAACCCTCGCTCCGACGACTCCTAGGAAGACAATGTTGGCGATGGTAACAAAGGCTGCTGCTGAAGTAGAGATGGCGAGGCCGGTCCTCCATCCACCGAAAAGTTGCTTCTTCTCGGGTCTAGCTGTCAATGGTTTCTGGCTGCTAGCCTTGGACGCGAGGCTGGCCGGACGATAAAGAGGCTCCGAGTCCAAAGAAGCCAGCTCATATTCGCCCATCGTGCCCGTGATTGAAGGTGCTGAAGATCATTTAGTTGCGCAAGCTACCGTAGCGTGCCGTGTCCTTAATGAGTCTGAGTGTGAATGATCTGCGGTTGTGTGTGCCTTGAGAGCGGCGATCTTCAAACACCAAGCAAACAGGCTTCCGTGGAAGAAGATCCGTGGCATATGACGTTAAAATACCTTGGTAATGATGAGTGGAGATTTCTTTTTATACAAGGGGCTGGTGGCTGCAAGGATTAGGGGTTGGCAATGATACGCTGCCAACACACATATGTAGCCTGCCTGTAGGGGACAGGTTAGCCAAATGGCCACATTCCACACCAAGCCTGAGCCAGACACGAGAGATAATTAAGTGTAGCAACTGTTTGGGTGTCAAAGAGTTGATAAAATAGTTCCTGCCAAGCAGAATTTCAGCCAATTGTCCAGGAGTCGTGTGTCTGGTGTGAGTGAATTGCCAAGGCAGAAGGATCAGGGCTGAGACCACCCCTTGTCTCAAATGCAACCAACCATGCAAGCGTCGGCTAAATCGGACGACGATCCTAGCAAGCTCCAAGCGCGAGGTCTGGGGATGAATAGCGGCCTCAGGCTCGCAAAGCTTACCATCCTGTGAGCGATGCTCCTCTAGACCTCTACACTCAAGGTTTCCAACGTCGGACAAGAACATGCATAACAATATAGACACAAACACCAAAACCCAACATGCCAGAAATAACTCCAAAGCCCATCAAATACTTGGGCGCGTCATCAGAAGGAAATAGGTACGCGCCGTAAATCTGAGCAAGATTACCCAGAGCGTTCATGAGTGCCAGTGCAACAGCTCGAACCTCGGCGTCCATGGATCCAAATGTTGATGATGCGAAGCTTAGAGATATAGCATTAGACGCCCAGAGGCCAGCGGCCATGAGAACGAGCAGAGCATATCGGGCGGTAAAGTTGTAGACGACACAGACCGCAATCGATGTGATCATTGAGAAGGTGAGCCAGCCGGCAATGACCAGACCGCGATAGTTTGAGATCTTGTCGGCAAAGTAGCCGCTGATGGCGGTGCACACAAAGGCGACGGCATAGATGGGAACCTGATTTATGCTGATTAGCTGATTTACAACACAGATAACAAAGGTTGGCTTACCGTCATGTACTGTGCCTGAACAGTGCTAGTGTACCCAAGGCCGTGGACCAGAGTCGGGTAGAAGTAGGACAGGGTCGAGGAGCCAACAATGACCTAAACAGAGTCAGTGGATGCCAATGGTAGAGGTATTGTGATCAAAGGAACGTACCATGTAGCCAAAGATGAAACCCCAAGTCCTCCAGTCGCGCAGAGCGAGCATGAATGATTGCATCTTGCCAACCTTGTCGCCTTCACCCCTCACAGTAACGCTATCCTCCTGAAGTCTAGCAATGGCGATGGCTCTCTCACGGTCTGTAAGGTGCTTGGTATTGGCTGGAAAGTCAAGAAGCAGAAACGTGGCAACAATAGCCCAACCGATGGTAGCCACGCCCTCGACGATGAAAAGCCAGCGCCATCCTCTAATCCCATGGGCACCCTCAAGACCACCGGTGATTGCACCTGCGAGAAGACCACCGAAAGCACCCGAAAGAATGGCGGCCGACATGAAGACTGCGAATCGCTTCGACTGTTCACCTCGTTTGTACCAGGAGGAGAAGATGAGGAGGATGCCAGGAGAAAACCCTGATTCCATGACACCGACAAAGACTCGAAGGATGATGAGGTGATGGTAGCTTTGAACGACGGACATGATGCATGTAAGGACGCCCCAGACGATCATGATGGCGGGAAGATATAGCGACGGGCGGGTTCGGACCAAGATCATATTGGACGGCGGTTCGAAGATGACATAGCCGACTGTGCGTGCCGTGTTAGCTATTGGTCTTGGTGATCAAGATGAGAGAAACCTGCCAAAGAAGACGACTAGAACGATGCTATACTGAGACGAGGTGAGCTCTAGATCATCAGCCATGCCGGCGATCTTTGCGTTTCCGATGCTATCACATACATGGTTAGTCAAAGTCATCCATAACATCTATTCTATTGCCGACTCACTTGGTTCGATCCATATAAGACAGTAGGTACATGAGCCAAATATTGGGCAAGAGAAACATGTCAATCTTGCGGACTAGCTTCTTCTCCTCCTCCACAGTCCAGCTGATGTCTTGGGTGATTTCGACATGCTCGGCGACTTGATCGGGATTATCGAGATAGTCCTTTTGGTCGACGACCTCGGTGCTAGTTCTGTCGGCGGCCATGGTGCGTTAGAGTTGAAGAGTCGTGAGAGGGTGCGATCAAATGGTTGTCGACAAAGTGATCTGGAAAGTAATTGATCTCATTGAAACACGGTGAGAGTCAGTCGTTGTGGCTTCCAACAGACTTATAGATGACCTCACGGACACAAAACCAGGTTTTTCTTGACCGGAGCGACGGACATTACATTAAGATCAAGTCGAAACAACAGTAAATGCGGGGGACGGGTAGTCTAACCAATTCCCCATGGGGTAGGTAGTCTAACGTTGACATGAACTAACGTGGTACGATCGGGGACGCCCGCTGTGGACACTGAAGCGAGCGTGGCCTCGAGGCGAGCATGGATGGTTTCGTTACGAGGTCACACATGCCAAAAGACCATGTAACGCTGGCTCGTCTCGATGACCTCCCCTCGATGATCTCGGATGTTGAGTGCATTTTGCCATCTCCACTGAGATGCTTGACGGATTTATTTTTCCTGTGGCAAAGTTGCTATTCTATTCTAGACATAAGAACAACATGCATTGTCTTCTTGATCATGTTCCATCAATCACCATAGGCCCCCCCTCCCCCCGTAAGAGAAGACACTTGCACAACACAAAACACAACTCCTCCTAGTTCAAGTCAAGGTTTCCGATCAAACAACACCTCGACACACTCTTCAAAATGTCTCCCGGCGCACTTGATACCCCTACCACCGTCCCTACCAACGGCAACGCCCCAACACCAGACACCGCCGCCGAGACCTCGTCGACGTTTCTCAATACCCAACCAGGTCCTGACCATGACTGGAGAATCACCCTAAAGGACAAAGTCATTGCCATTACAGGCGCCAACAGGGGCATTGGCCTGGGCATCGCAGAGGTCTGTCTAGCCAACGATGCCGCGGCAGTCTTCAGCCTTGACCTCTTCGAACCCGGCGACGAGTTCCTCGCTGTGCAGACTGCCAACCCAAAACGCCTCAGCTACATCAACTGCGATGTCACTTCCGAGGAGAGCATCAGTTCGGCTATCGATGTCATCATCTCCAAGAAGGGTGCCATTCACGGCCTCGTCGCCAACGCCGGAATGACCAAGCATCAGCCGGCTCTCGACTTTGATCGCGCTCAACTAGACAAGTTGTTCAATCTCAACGTGTTTGGAGCCTACTTCTGCGCCACCACCGTCGCTCGACGATTCATCGAACTAGGGATCAAGGGCTCCATCGTCTTCACAGCATCCATGACTTCGTACCGTCCCAACCGCGCGGCTCCCTCAGCTCCCTACGGAGCCACAAAGGGTGCAGTGCGGAACATGACACACACTCTAGCCATGGAATGGGCCAAGCACGGCATCCGCGTCAACTCAATTTCGCCTGGCTTCGTCAAGACAGCCATGACATACTTTGTGGACCAGACGCCTGACTGGGGTCTCAAGATGCAGTACTATGGTGGTATGCCGAGGTTGGCTGATCCGAAGGAGTTGGGGGGTGCGTATGTGTACTTGCTTTCTGATGGGGCTTCGTATACGACTGGTATTGATATCCCTATTGCTGGTATTGTAGGGGCTTGGTGAAGGGCTAGAAGTAGACAATATAAGCATAAGATAGAAGGAAACTCTGAGTTTGTCTAGAATAATCACTTTCTGTTTGTAGTTGAGCCCGAAGGAGTTGATCGATCAGAATTCTCTCGATCCTCTAGTCGACTTCAACGTTATGATGCTAGGGTAGACGAGTAAATCTTCATATTGACTTTTAATTAACAACCGTGGTGTGCCATTTTATTCCTGCCACACCTTTTTCAGCTCCTCGACCAGCCCTGAAGCAGGAAACTTGCTAATCTCCAACATCCTATCCAAAGTATCAAGAAGTTCCGTCTGCTTCTCGGGCATCTGAACACATTGACCGACTTGACCTATTAGTATAGTAACAGAAACTCATCAAAGGAGTGCTTACTAGCAAATATGGCCTGAACATTGACAAAAGCCATGGCAGGTTCACCCTCTCGACAGGCATTGGCAATACTGCAGACCATGTGAAGGCTTTCGTCAAGACTCTTTTGACGTTGGCGATATGCATTGAGACCACCTGTTGTTGGCTGGTTAAGAAGCACGACGGCCTTTGCGAAATGGTACATTTGCATGGCGCCGGCGTGGTTAGGCGGATGAAACCATATTGACTGGAACTTTGTCTCAGGCTTGGATGCTTGATCAGGTCTTGTCGTGATAGTGACCGGCTTGTAGGAGCTAGGAAGAAGGCGATGCCAATCTTCAAGGGCTTGGAGAAATCTGTTGCCTTGTTCAATCCTTTGTCGTATGTCTTGGTTAGGTGATGTCTTTTCAAGAGCGGCAAACCCGACGCATTTGGCACAAATGTATACCATCCTTGTGGCGAGTTCATCGGAATCAAGGTCCTCAAGTCTCTTCAGAGGCCGCCATATTGTGAGAGTCGGCCTTCCTGACCGAAATGCTGCCCAGATATCTTGTCGGAGCCACGCCCACCACACTGCTCGTCTTAGTCCATCAATGGACTCGCCGTCGTTGTCTTGGGAACGTTGTATCCAGAATGCGCCTCGTAGGTGGCGTTCCCAATTGCCGCTCGTCGAGGTTCCATCGGCGTCAAACATCTCGTACGTGCTGATCATTATGGCTGTGGCCAGGATTTCGTGGGACTTTGCGTAGGAGGGATAGAGTAGGGTCTGTGAGAGATATTGGAGGGTCTCGTAGTAGTACTGGGTAGCCATATGAGCTGGAGTAGGGCTGCGCTCTGACGTTTGACCGCTACCTGTTGTTGCTTCTGGTGATGATGACATGTTGTTCCCGCAATCACTTTGCTGTCTGGCTTTGAGGCCAAGAGACATGTGCTTGGCTGCTACTGCAAGTATAGCCTTCAACAGTCCCGAGTTGCGCAGCGCGAGATGAGGTACGACATTAGTGAAGTGGCGCTCTTGATCAAACAGATCGAGAATTGGTCCAACTATCTCGGTGTAGTAGCGAAAGAAGCCCAGGTCTTCTGACGAGAGCTCGATGCTCTCAGCGGTATTCCATGGTTTGTCGACTAAGCCATGGCCAACAAAGGAAACCCCCAGACCATCATCGAGGCAGTGATGGACATGAGAGTCGGCATCCGTAGATATTGGGGCAGGCGACTGCCGGCGAGATAATGTGCTCTCGTCAAAGTTCCATCTTGGTTCGCCATTAGAGGTATCGTTCCACCGCTGAATCTGGGAGATTGCATCTTGTGCAAGTAGGTCGTACCATTCGAATGGTGAGATGTTCAGCAACGAGACTTGGCTCCTGGCTAGCGGAGAGGCGGCAAAGGCAAAGTCTACATTGGGTGGATGATCACCTTGTGGTATTTCGACCGAGTCACGGAGCTGGAAGGTGACGGAGGCTTCAGCAGGGGCCGGGAGGGTGTCTTGATAGTCGGCAGTGCCTTGAATATCGGCCTGATGCTCAGCATCGTCTGTTCCTTGAGTCGCGCTCGGACTGTTCAGGGTGCAGGATGCTTCACGCTCGCGTAAGCCGACTGCCTCGGAGACATCTCGGTCTTGCTGATCTAGGCCGCTCGACTGTGCATAGCGACAGTCTCGATCTGATTTTGAGCATTGGACACATCTGGGTTTGCCTTCATCACACTTGACACGTCTCTTTCTGCAAGTGAGACTGCGGGATGGTGTCAGTGGGATCTGGTTCGTCGGGCTACGAGGAAGTGAGTGAATGCATACCAACCTGTTGAAGTCCTCAAACCGCGAGCCCGAGATGGCCTGTTTCGACGAGATGGCATGGGTGTGTTGTTAACGTCCATTGATGGTGGATGGCGAACATTCTGGGTCTCGTCTCGAGGGCACCAGCTCCATTTATTGACATGAGTTAAAACAAGCGATGAATCTAATTACCCCGCATTTCTCCGCTATTTAGCTGCCCAAAAGATCCTAGGTAGTTAGTTCCCTGTGGAGATGATCCATGACAAGGAAGTTGATTTCCGAGGCCCCCGGCTGATCTCTCGGGTTGGAAATATCGCGAGTGACCATTCTGAGTTTCATACAAGGGCCGGAAGCGCCTTTCAAGTCTTTTCCTTTTGGAGTGATTGACATACTTGACACAGTGGCATAAAATAAACAATACAGACAGACAGACCAGTCTTTCTAATGCTCAAAGCCAATGCCCAAGCTACCATTGAGATCCCTAAAATCACCCCTCAATATCTCGATTCCATCTCTCTTGACCTCCTCCACAAGATCCTTGACCTTGGTGGCAACGTTATCAGGCGTGAATCCGAAATATTCGTATGCTGACTTTGACGGAAGACTCTTTCCGAACCGCCTCATGGACACTGAGGCATCAGCATAACGCTCCCATCCATTCGCTGCATATGCCTCGACGACAACGGTCGGCTTTCCAGAACGAGGCTTTAGAACGGATTGTTTGTACTGTCGCGATTGTTGCTCGAAAAGTCTAGGACAAGGGCATGAGACTACTCTGGACTTGATGCCGTGCTCTTTGAGAAGCACATCCTTGGCTTGCATCGTCAGACCCATCTCGGAACCAACTCCGATAAGAGTCACGTCAAAGTCATCGCCTTCAGCCTCAACAAAGACGTATGCGCCCAAGCTCACGCCTTCGCGAGAAGAATGTTGTGGGAACTGTGTCAAGTTCTGCCGAGATAGAGAGATGATAGTTGGTGTCTCAGTAGCCTGAATAGCAGCCACGAAAGCACCCGCCACCTCCTCTGAATCACACGGACGCATGTACAGAGTATTTGGCATAGCACGGTAGAGAGCCGGCAGGGAGATCGGCTGATGTGTCGGACCATCCTCACCGGTGCCGATGCTGTCGTGGGTTGCGATGTGAATCTGTTGAAGCCCTTGGAGGGCTGCCATTCGGACAGCTGGAGCGGCATAGAGGTAGAACATGAAGAAGGAGCTCGTCATGGGAATGAAGGTTCCCTTGTTGAATGCGGCGAGACCGTTGGAAATGGCACACATGGCATGCTCGCGGATGCCATAGTGGATGTAACGACCACTGTAGTTTCCGTTCAGACCACAGGCAGTTCGAAGATCGGGCTATGAGTGAGTTAGTACTTGCTGCCAACATTCTCGTTCTCTTCACTCACTGATTGGAAGTCGACCTTGTTATTAAAGGCCACATTGCACGAAGGCGTAAGATCCGCGGTGCCAACCAAGAAGGACTTGATCCTCTCACCAAGGATATTGGTGACAATGCCCGCAGACTTTCGCGATGCTGTGGGCTCAGTTGGAAGCTCTGGCTTTTCCGGGATGCACTTTGTCCAGTCGTCGGGCATCTTTCCAGCGACACGAAGTCCAAATTCTGTTCCCAGCACTGGGTCTTCCTTTTTATATCTCTGTAGGGTCTCCTGCCACTCGGCCTCGTAGGCATCTCCACGGGTACGGACATCGGCAAATACGTCGTAAACATCTTGTGGGATGTGAAAATGCTCGCTTGGGTCCAGACCGAATGACTCCTTGATGTTGGCAACATCATCGACGCCAAGGGCGGCTCCGTGTGTCTTTGCGTTGCCGGCCTTCAAAGATCCGAAACCGATGGTTGTTCGAATGTTGATAAAGGTGGGCTTGTCACTTGATCGAGCAGCGACGAGAGCGTTGACGATGGCTGGTTATCATCAGTGAAGGGTATTTAAGAAGGATAACTGGGAACTTACCGGCGACATCCGAGTCCCCGTCAAACACATCCAGTACATTCCATCCAGTAGCCCTCATCTTGGCATTCATATCCTCAGTGTTGGCAACATCCGCCGTACCGTCGCAAGTGATGGAGTTATTGTCGTAGATAATACAGAGATTGTTAAGCCTCCAATGACCAGCAAGAGAGACTGCCTCAAGACCAACACCCTCCTGAAGGCAGGCATCACCAATCATGCACCACGTCATGTTATTTGCCAACTCGTAACCTGGTTTGTTGTATGTGGCAGCCAAGTTCTTGGTTGCCATAGCGAGGCCGACGGCGTTGGCGACTCCTTGGCCGAGAGGACCGGTTGTGACTTCGACACCTTCATTCTCGATTTCGGGATGGCCGGGGCAGAGGGAATCTGTTTTTGTTGAGTGATATGATTTGAGTTGTTCGAGGGTCATGCTCTTGACACCGACGAGATGCATGAATAGATATTGCCATAGACAGGCATGTCCTTGGTTGGTTAGTACCTTGCTCTGTGAGCTTGTTGAGGGGACATACCGTTGGACAGGACGAGACGGTCACGATTGAAGTAATCGCAGTTGTTGGGAGAGTACCTCATGACATACTTGTAAAGGGCAATGCCAATCGCTGCCATGCCCATCGCAGACCTGAAGAAGCCAACGAGTCAGTGTGGTGAATGGAATAAGTCTAGACAGTTTTATTACCCAGGATGTCCACCATTGAACTGCTGGCAGAGGTCTGCTATGAAAGCTCTAAACACCTTCAACACTCTGTCATGCTTCTCTGGGCTCTCGAGTTTGAGGGCACCATTGCTGGTGTCATTGGTGGGGAGGGATTTGACGGAAATCTTGTCGGCGGCAGCCCTCTCGTAGAGTTCTAGTGTCGGAGCCGTGATATAGAGATGGATGAAATATGTTAAAGATGTGACTTAAAAGCGCAGTTGGTGAGATTGAGATGTGATTGTGAATTGGAAACGGAGACTGAGAGCGAGTTGCCCTTTAGATATACTGAGAAATTGTATTACCGTCATAGTGAGTCCAAGGCTGGTTGCAGTCGTGAAGTTGATGTTGGAGTTTTTCCAACTTGGAGATGAGCCTAAACTCACTTCCAATTGCCATGCCATGCCTCGTTGCCGCGTAGCAAAGTTCGAATTGTGTAGTCCCAGTGGTGTCAGAAGGCGTGTACCTCGCTTCGAGTCCATGATGGCCTCGTCTCGAGGATAACCCCACCTGCTTATCCCGAAGCGAGGGCGAGCAGCGCAGAAGTCCGACATGTTTGATCTTTGTGAATATTATTATATCAGAAAGTAATTGGAGATTGTTTCAAACTTCCACTCATCCGTGATCAAGGAAAAACTCACCGCAAAATGGATTCCTGGCTAGACAATCAGAAGCAGAACCTCACCCTGCAGATCCTCCGTTCAGCGACTGAGGGCAAGTATGGAGTCTTGGCCATAATCTGGTCGGTACTGCTCAACTGAACCCGGGCATGAAATGAATGTTCTAATGCGTCTTTCTCAGTCACAATATCGAACACCTGACAGCTCTTGTCCGCGCAGCCGAAGCAAAGAGGTCACCTCTCATCCTTCAGCTCTTCCCCTCAACGGTCAGCCAGCTACCGACTCTGGCATGGGCAGCAGCGGCAGCGGTCAAGTCTGCAACCGTACCTCTCTCGTTGCATCTGGATCATGCGCAAGATGAAGCGCAGATCAGAGAGGTTGCTGCAACTTTGCCGTTTGACTCGATCATGGTGGACATGAGTCACTATGAGCATGTCGAGAACTTGGAAAAAACAAAGATTTTGACGAGGGTCTGCCATGAACGTGGTATCGCCGTTGAGGCTGAGAGTGGACGCATCAATGGGGGAGAGGAGGGGATTGCAGACACGGCATCTCTGGAAGGTGAGCTATGATCAAGCTTACGTTTTGAAGGAGGAAACATTGTAACTGTTGACTAACTTGGTATCAGCACTTTTCACTACGCCTGATGAGGTCCAAGACTTTCTGGCTGCTGAGATTGATCTTCTCGCACCGAGCATAGGAAACATTCACGGCGACTATGGCCCAAAAGGGCCTCAACTCGACTTTGAGAGATTATCCAAAGTCAACATGCAGATCAATAACCGAGTGATGTTGGCGCTCCACGGCACAAACGACTTTGCGCCTGAGATTATGCAGCGCTGTATTCAGCACGGTGCAGTCAAGCTAAACATCAACAAGCTCATATTGGAGAGTTGGAATGTTTATGTCAAGGAGCATGCACAGGAGCCGCTGATGAAGCTTATGGATGATGGCATGGATGTACTTCAGGCTGAGGTTGAGCGGTGGATGGATATCTGCGGAAGTAGCGAGAAGGCGTAGAATAGTTGCAACCGTCTAGACAATAACAATTAAACGTTACCAAAAGTTTTACTAGCTTGACCTCTATCTTGGGCCTGTGCTAATGTGATAGTTACTTGAAAACGGGTGCCATAATCTTTCGCTTTCCCCAAGAGTGTTATTGATCGGGCAGTCATCTCAAGGGCGAGCCTCCACGCTTGAGTGAAGCTGCCACGAGGAGCCGCCTCAGAAGCTTCCAACGAGACGAGGTTCGGTCAACGTTGGCTCCTACAGCGTAAAGAACCAGACTTCAAATTTGGTCACCGAGGAATGTGTCTCTCGTTACCCCTAGCGCCAGTCCTTCGCACTCATTGGAGCTTAACTACCGCCCGTCCTCGTTACGAGCCCCTCCCCCCCTCGAGGCGAGGTTCACCCCTTACTTCTATGTTATGGGAATGAACCAAATGCCGAGTACAATGAAAGTAATTAGCGAGTTGAAACTCAAAGTGACAAGTGATGGGTCTCCAGACGAGGAAAACTGGACCAGTTTCTTTGGCAGCCCGGAGAAGAGTGTACAATTAATAGATAGATATCTTGGATGAAGGAGCAGACCCACAGGACAGGATTCATCAGTCCACTCTGCACAACTGCCTGCACACAGTCCACCTGCCTGCCCTCCCACCATGAACCATACGATGCGACACAATGCTATAAGAACCTCAGATATCTCTCGGGCCAGTGGAAGTTTCTCTCATGACCCTCGGAAACTCGATAGAGTCTCCAATCTGCTTACGAGTCTTATCTCCAACTCGGACGAAGAAGACTACGAGTGAGTATCACCAGAAGAGGGCTAATCGCATGTCATTTATCTAAAGAACCATGTAGGTCTGCTAGGCTCAAGGCCTCTATCGGGATCGCCCTCTTTAAATATGTGATGAAATATGGACCGGGAAACAGCCGTCACTTCAATCGTGATCGGCTAGTCACATCTGGACGTACGTTTCGTGCTTGGTGCAACGTACTTATACATCCACCAATTCTCACATCTGTCTATAGGATATACCGGCAAATGGCAAGACTTATTCGTGCATCTCATTGCAGCTAAGGGTTACGCCGTCGATCCGATAAGACTTGCCAGCATCTTTGCTAGAACATCAACTCCACCGTGTCATTCAGCTCAAGCAATATCGAATGCGATTAGTCAGGCAATTGCAATGAAAAACCTAGCAATTATCTATAACAAACCGGGTTTGGAAATATTGGATAACATGATTTGGTGTGTCATTGACGATGCCAGGTTTCAGCAAGACAACAGTGCTCTTGAGATAATCACCCTCGCCGGCTGCTGGAAGCTTAATAACCTCTGCGTTATCTACGATGGAACCAATGACGCTACGGCCCCTCAATTGGACGTTTCTAAACTTAAGGCCCGTGGTTGGAATGAAGTCGAACTGGTTTACGACAACAATCTTACTATAACTGGTGAGTTCATCTACTATCTACCTCGCGTTGGTTTAAATCACTCTCTAACCCCAAAAGAAAGCCCTTTGTATAGCTCTCAATACGGCAAGAAGAAGCGTCGCGCCGACATTTGTCAATATCCAACCCCCAGATAGCTACATACCACATAGGCTGCCCTTCCCTCCTCATGGCAACACTCCGTTCCACCACCTCCTTGAACTTTACGACTTCTTCCAAGATGTGAGCAAGAGAAGCGACATCTACGAGACTGACTGGTTAGTAAAAGTCAGAGCCTATCGAGAACTACACCCATCGCTTGCCAAGGAATTCTGGGACCATGTTGCCGGCAAGAATCTTGCCAAACCAACTGGACATCAAAGTTATCCCCCTACAGCTGCAGGTCCTATAACTCCACTTTTATCACCCTTGCCAGCCGAATTACGCTCCAGGAGAGGAAAGGATAATTCTCTTAGGAGAGAGAAGTCGTCACAACGACCAGGCAGGCGGCGCCCAACGCTAGGCGAAACAAAACCCGAGACCCTCCACATCCGCCCCTGCGACGCGGAAGAAGCCGCAGGCGCCTTTCTCGTCTCTATCAGATCGACCGAGTTGCCTACAACGATTTCCCTACCGCAGAATGGTGCTGTAAACTTTCTCGGTAACTCATCTCGTCTCGGCGTGACACTCGGAGCTTATGCATTCTCCAACTACCACGAGGAAGACTGGGATCTGACCCTCATGACCGCGGGTGTTGGAATTCACTACGCGATGAGCACGCGAGATTTCCTCTTGAGAAAATATCGCTTGAAAGCTAGGATAGTATCATGTCCCTGCCTCAAGCTCTTTCAGCTGCAAACACAGGAATACAAGAGATCAGTCCTTGTGCCGCGGAGTGGGAAGCCAACAGTGGCGATTGACTTTGGGAATAGTCAGGGGTGGGAGCCATATGCGGATGCGCTGGTCTCGCTGGAGGATGGAGAAATGAGGGATAATCAGCCTGATAAGATTGGGCCGAGAGTTAAGGAGTTCGTTAAAGAGTTTAAAGAGAGGCAGACTCGGTGAACTGGTTTGGGAAAGGTTATGGACAATCGGGGCGAGTATAGATGGGGATAGATGTTCAATATGAGCCGGGATGGGTACTTGTTGTTCTTGGGTCTTATAGAGTGCGGCCAGTGGTATGTCGTTTCTATATTAAAGTCTCAATCGTAGTAGCTCACCAACATGCTCTCCAACACAACACATCGAAGCCAGGATGTGTCATTTATAACGAAACTGCCGACTCACCTTATCTAAGCGGAAACTTACATCGACCCGGTCCGATCTATATAACTGCGCTTACCTTACTTTCAAATGGAGGCTGTTACCCATTGCCCCTTTCAAGGTTCCCTGCCAGATATGCCGACAGATCCGGTCCCTAAAGATCCCAAACGGACTTTTTGTGGCGAAGGGTCCAATGATTTTTCGTACAGAGCTCGGAAACTAGGCGAATTCCTTCAATACGCGGCATAGACCTCAATGCCGCGGCAAGGACTGGTCAGGAAGAATGGCATCGATTACCGAGAGCCTCGAAACATGGGTCAGTCTTGGAACTATTGTCAAGACCCATTTTAGAATGTTCGTTTCGTCGACCCATAGAATGAGGATCAATTCACTATTCGTGGGTTTTTTCGTTGAGCCATGTTTCATCATGATAACCCTTGTTCGTCTTAACCCCTTCTAATTAAGCCCGCCTTTTGAATACGACCTGTCTACCGATCATTACACCTTGAAGGGCGTGGTGCGGTTGATATAAGGCTAGAAAAGACCCGTGTCTTGGCTTTTCTTGGTACTCTACAAGACAGTTGATCTGTTATCAAATATTTCTTCATTCTTTTCAACTCAAAACCACCAACATGCGATCGGTATCTCCTCTTGCTGCTGCCATTGCCGCCCTCGCTGTGCGAGGTGTCGCTGGTCAATATGACGACTGGAAGTTTGGAAACCTTTTCATCGCCGGTCCCGCCAAGAGCGCCATCAAGAAGGCCACTTACACCCTGAATCCTCCTCCCGTCCCCTGTGGAACCCAAGTCGATGACCCTTCGCACCAGCCTTGGATGTCCATCTGGGTTGGTATCTCTGAGTCTATTGGAGATCAGTCCTCGGATTTGTTCCAGCCTCTTTTGAACTGGGCTCCTAACAACGAGCAAGAGTAGGTTTAGTGGTATTCCCAGTGGTCAAGGTTGCTAACGAGCTTTCCAGGGGTTGCCCTGCCCCTAACGACGCTTGGTGCGTTGCCGCCAGCACCTTTGACTGTAAGATTTGTCAGGCTCCTTTTAGTGTCGTATCTAATAGTGCTATTAGCCGGGAATCAGGTTGCACAGCCCTATGTGGCTATCCCCAACGGCGCCTCTGTTGGCTTTGAGAGTGAGTAAAATCGTCCAGTCTTGTCAGTTAAGGTGCTAACAAGACACAGTCACCTACGATGGTAGCGCCGTGACCCAGGTCGTTTCCATCAATGGCAAGGTTGTCTCTAAGCAGACTGACCGTAAGTTCAACTCCCCAATCGCTTGAACCAATTTCCATCTAACCTTTCCAACAGGTGGCACTGGTGCCCAAACCCCCACCTACATCTACTCAAGCAACGAGTGCTACCTCGGCGCCTGTGGTACCATCCAGCAGTATTCTTGGGATGACTTTACTGTCGAGCTCGAGCGAGCTGACCCCAACTTCGGCAATACTCTCACTGTCAACGGCGGCGACTCGACTGGCCTTAGCACTTCCGACGGTGGCAAGACCTGGCACGCTGACTCTATCGTTATTGCCAAGGATTACTTCTACACTGACGGTTCCAAGAAGGAGTGCTCTTAGATGTGAGAAGGAGAGGTTTGTTGAATTCTGTTCTTGGGTATATTATTTGACTTTGCAATGTCAAGCTCGGACGTAGAGACATTGCTGTACTTTTTTGTATATGTATAAATACAGTCTTGATTGGTCTGGAGTCTTTTCTGAAATGTAATGTGAACTCTAGCTCAAGTCGACCTTTCCAAAGGATCAGATACATGTTATTTCATGATCTTGTTATCTATCTACATGACATCCAGAACTGCAGTTCACTTCTCAATCCCCAAACAAAGGCAACAGCACCAATGCATCCATCATAGTATCCATACACCCCACGCAGAGCCCAAGTGCCATCAAGCGCCGGCGCAAGCGATGTCCTAAACGGCCGTGGTCCAGCGGTCGTGAGCATGTGGCGCGATATACTCATCTACCTGCTAGTTACTGAAATATAGTAATTAAGTTAATTAAAGGTTAAAGAAGTATAATCTAGGGGCATAGATGATTTAAACAAGGCACTTCTGTTCGGAGGGAATGATATTCTTAGCGACCACCCTTCCCGTAGGGACACTATCAATGCCAGATAAACACAAGTTGATTAACTCGCTAGTTGCTAAGCTGCCTCTTCCTCCTCTTAATCCTAATCCTAGCACCCTCTGGCGGTAGCACGGCCTCAGCCATCCAAACATTCGGCGGCCTCTTACCCCCATACTCTTCCGGGAACGCAATGTCATAATTCCTCAACACATACGCAAGAATCATCTTGAGCTCAAAGTCGATCAGGAACCGACCAGGGCAAGCGTGCTTTCCATGTCCAAAGGGGAGAAACTCGGGCGATGTCGACACCATGCTCACAAGAGGCACCTTCTCATCACGGCTAGCGGCAAGTTCTCGCATGCGAGAGAAGCGGAAGGGGTCGAACTTGAGAGGATCTTCGATGGTTTCCTCGTCTGTCGCGGCTGGCTGGCCGAGGAAGGAGATGAGAATGCCCTTGGGGAGGGGGATGCCGTCTTCAGTGGTGAATCCAGACGTCATGACCTTGCGAAAGTTGGCTCTTCCTCCAAATGAGCCCAGACGAAGAGTCTCACGGCAGAGACTATCTGCGCGAGTCATCTGGTTAACAAAGGCCTTTGTCCACTCAGCGTCCTCATCAGGACCGAGGATGCGGTCAATTTCATCACGCAGAACGGCGATGGTGTTGAATTCGGCGTCAGAACCGAGAACATTCAGAATTAGGTTGGTGACCTGGATCTGGGTGTTATGGATGGAACCAAAGTTATGGGCAATCAAACGCCCAGTCATGACGTTCATATCATGAATCTCATCTGGGCGTTCGCGCTGACCATATCGAAGCATCATCTGTAAATGATCCTGAGGTTCTGGGAGACTGGGGTCGGCTTCCATGCGTCCCTTCCAGATAGGAACAAACATTTTCTCAAGCTTGCGGAAGTATATGCTCGTTGGGATCCTGAGGAGGGTGCCGACGATGGGCTGCAGGACAAGAGGCAAGCCTCCAGTAAGACCAGCATTTAGAATGAGAAGCTCGTTAATCTTGAGCGATGTTTCGAGGTAGTCTTTGTTGCGGCCTTTATTCTGTCAGCAAGCACATGGCACTGGAGAAACAACTTACACAGTGGCAACCCAAGGGTAAACCGACTAGCAGCCTGCGCAACAACAATCTTAATCTTGGACCTAAGATCAATCTCCCTCCAATTCTCAGTATCCTCCCCAAACTGCTCATCAAACACGATCTTGAGCTCATTGTTCATGACATTGACAATGTTCTCCAGCACGCGGTTCAGATCGCTCTTGACGAGCATTCCCTGCCACGCATCGACGGCAATCTTTTCGTGACCGAGACTCCATCTGGCTTGGTTGACTTCTGCGAATGCTTTGTTTACGTCGAGGACCTCGTCGGGCTGGGAGAGGATCCATTTCATTTGGCTTTGAGGGAGGATTACTTCTTTTCGGAAGCCAAATCCTGGAATGACGACGGGTTTTCCCTTTTTTATGTACTGAGGAATATTCTTAGTAGAGTAAATTTGTTTTGGGGTGAGGGTTGGACAAACGTCGTGATATGCTTCCCGGAAGAGCGCTTGGCAGTCCGTGAGGTAGGCATACCTCGTTCGCAAACTGAATCGACGAGCACCCTCCGGTTCACGTATAAGCGGAATCCCCGGAGGATACGGAACATGAATGAGATTCTCAACAAAGTAAAGTACCAAAATGGTCACCAAAACCACCAGGACGATGCCCAGAGGGCTCGTCAAGCTAGGTATCTGATCCAGTAGTAAAGGCGCCATGACAAAGATGATGAAACCACGGATCCACGGGGGACACGAAACCTTGTATTTAAAAGAGCGGTAGATACAAAGTTGGCCTTGGATAGCTAAGCGCCTTTCGGTCCATGTTTTCTCGCTTCGCTAAGACTAGCGCTTACCGGGTCTGTTTCTGATCTTGGTGACTTGGTCCGGCCAGACAAATCATATTGCGTGTTTCCTTTTTGGGTAAGATGTCGAAGTGATGAGCAAGGTACCCGGTTAAGTTGATGGGAAGTGGGTGAATAAAGACTGGGCATTCACAGCTCAGGATACATCTACAAGGGAGGACCATATAAAGCGGGGACTTTTGTGAATAAGTCAGGTAGATGTTTCCTCTTTCTCTGTATAGTCCGTGTCACTCTTCTCAACTGAAGGCTGGCTCCAAGCGGGTGTATCGTGGGAAACACTCGTCTTCAACACCTCACGTCCGGAATAAGCCTTTTGGACTTTCGTGCCAACGAGCAGGGATATTAAAGAGTGCAGCAAACTACATTGATTCGTAAGATCATATCATGTCGGCATAAAAACGAGGACCTATCAGGGGTTTGCGATTTCACTTGTCCCTGAAAGGAAGAGCAGCGCCTCAATCAACCTAAAAGAGCTGATTTACAAAACCAGGCACAAATCTGCTGACTTGCTTAAACGAGCGCATAATGGGACGAAATAAAGAGAGCTACAAAACAGCCTATTATTATTAACAACTTAATTTCTGCACGTTTCCTCTTCAATCGAATGGCCTCCGAAGTCAACATGTTTGTCCAGGGTAGCTTAACCTCCACCTGTCATTACATAATCACACCGAAGCCTACAAGGATATCCCTGCAACGCCACACAAAAACTCCACCAAACCAAACCTCAACGCCCCCAGACCCACCAGCGTAAAAGAAAAAAAAACTTTGACATGCAGATTCTTCTCATTCAGACCCAATATGTGCTACATTCTGAGGGAAATTTGTCAAGAAACAGATTGAGCCCGGTTAGCTCAATCGGTAGAGCGTGAGACTCTTAATTGCCACGGTGAATTAAAGAGAATCCCTCTTTAAACCAGGTGATGAGTACGCGATCTCAAGGTTGCGGGTTCGACCCCCGCATCGGGCTTTTCCTATAACAATAACTCATCTTTTTTTGTAGTTTGTCTCGACCTTTTATTTTTCTCGCTTGTTTTGCGGCTTCTTTGTACTCCATAACTGCAGGCTTGTACTTGACTCGTTGTGCTACTTGCTCTTGTCCCGTGATACCTACACTCATGGCGGGGTTGCTTATCGGCTTATCCCGAGACCCTCAACTTGAACTCTCCAACAGCCCCTCCAACATCACCTGCAGCATCACCTACCTACCAATAAAACAGCACTACCGAATTTCAGAATGGCGGACGAGAAACAATTCAAGCCCTCCCTCATTATTGTGGACTTTCAAGAGGACTTTTGCCCGCCGGTGAGCTGCCTCTCTTATCTTTGTCACATGCCACCACCTACCTGCCCGAGTGAGATACAGGTTGAAGTCGACGAAGGAGCCCTCTCGTTAGTGAACAATTGCGATTGCATCAACTGTAACTTTTCACCTTTGAGCGGAGGAGATTCTTTGACAAGGTTGCGCATCTTACTCGAACCCGCCCGACGATGACGAAAGCACATCTTGTTCACATCCTAGTTCCTTTACTCGACTCATCTTGACATGAACCCGCAACACCACTCTCTACTCAATTGAGCTTCTCATCTCTCTCAAAATACCCTCACATCCAAAAAGCTAACTAGTCCAGAACGGCTCCCTCCCAGTCCCAGAAGGCCGCTCCATCGCAACCCCAATCAACACCCTAACAACCCTCCCCTTCCCTCTAATCCTCGCAACAAAAGACTTCCACCCGCCAACACACATCTCCTTTGCATCGAATCACCCCGGCGCGGAACCCTACAAATCCACCACCATCATCGTGCACCCTCGCGATCCCTCGCGTACTTACGAAACAACCCTCTGGCCGACGCACTGCGTACAGGGCACTGAGGGTGCGGAGCTGGTGCCTGAACTCGATGTCTCCAAGGTGCATGCTGTTATTGAGAAGGGACAAGATGAGAGGGTTGAGATGTATAGTGCTTTTTATGATCCGTTTCGGTTGAGTGATAGTGGGTTGGCGGGTATGCTCAAGGAGCAGGAGGTTACTGATGTTTACGTTGTTGGTCTGGCGGGTGATTATTGTGTCAAGGCCACAGCAGAGCATGCGGTTGATGAGGGGTATCAGACGTGGATTGTGGAAGAGGGTACAAAGCCCGTTATGCAGGACACATGGGAAGAGTGTAAGAGGGAGATGGAAAAGAAGGGCATCAAGTTCA
This sequence comes from Fusarium sp. NRRL 66088, assembly GCA_013186415.1. Taxonomy (NCBI): domain Eukaryota; kingdom Fungi; phylum Ascomycota; class Sordariomycetes; order Hypocreales; family Nectriaceae; genus Fusarium; species Fusarium sp. NRRL 66088. The sequence goes on from JABCKD010000145.1 coordinate 142,061, forward strand.
CATCCATGGACAGTGAGGCTGTTGCCAGAGTAAAGACGTTTACCTAAACACGACCACCGAAACACGATCACCTAAACACCAGACCAACAGTACAAAAGAGGATTAAAATGCATTTTTAAAGCGGAACCTAATCCACTCGTTGTTGTTGTTGTATCTCTTACGTGTAGTGTATGTATATGTACGCTTTGCGTGACCTTTCCAGAATGTCCCATAATGCGAAAACTCCATGCTGTGACCTTCACCAACCAAGACGATGTGCCCTACAAGCAACGTCTATGAATTTTGACACCAACCCACCATATGCTCCATCAAACACTTCATCATCTTTACCTCTTTGATCGCTGGATAGCCGCTGCGCTCATCGATGTCGTTGAGGCAGAACGCTCCTGAGCGTTGGTCATGGCCAGGGAAATTGGCGTCATGGGAGGAGCCGGAGTAGTGCTGCGAGAGGGAGCTGCACTTCGGTTGTGCTGCATATGCGCTCGCACCAAGTGACCAGCAGCGAGGGCACTGCAAAGAGACAGCTCACCAGCGAGGACAGCCGCGGCAATGATGCGGGCCAGGCGTCGAGCGTTGTCTCCAGGGTTTGTGGGATGAGATCCCCTGACACCGAGGATGTCGAGCATGGAGCCCTGAGGCTCAAGGATGGTACCACCACCCAGAGTTCCAACCTCAAGGGAGGGCATGGACACGGAAATCTGGAGAGCTCCGTTCAGGCTGAAGTTGGTTAGCATGGATCTGATAATATGTGACTAAAAAGACTTACTTCTTCATGATGGTGATGCAGTTGGCACTCTCAACAACCTGAGCAGGGTCCTGACCAGTGGCAAGGAAGATGGCAGCCACCATGTTGGCAGCGTGAGCGTTGAATCCACCGACAGAACCAGCCATGGCCGAACCCACCAAGTTCTTGGTCACGTTGAGCTCAACTAGAGAGTCGACATCACTCTTGAGAACGCTGCGAACAACCTCACCAGGAATAATGGCTTCAGCAACGACTCCCTTGCCTCGGCCGTCAATCCAGTTCAGAGCAGCGGGCTTCTTGTCCGTACAGTAGTTGCCTGACACGGAGATGATCTGCATATCGTCGAAACCTCCATCCGTAGACATGACACTGAGAGCGTGCTCAACACCCTTGGAAATCATGTTCATACCCATAGCGTCACCAGTAGTCGTCTTGAATCGAATAAATAGGTTGGTACCAGCAAGAGCCGTCTTCATCGACTGAAGTCGGGCGAATCGACTGGTAGAGTTGAAAGCCTTCTTCATAGTGGCCTGCCCAGTCTCAGAGTCGAGCCAAAGCTTGGCGGCACCAGCACGCTCAAGAGTCTCAAAAGCAACGCAAGGTCCACGAGTCATTCCGTCGGCGGTGAGAACAGTGATGGCGCCGCCACCAGAGTTGATGGCTTTGCAACCTCGGCTGGCACTGGCAACCAAGACACCCTCAGTGGTAGCCATGGGGATAAAGTAGCTCTGGCCATCAATCACAAGAGGTCCAGCAACACCGACAGGGAGGGGCATGTATCCAATGACGTTCTCGCAGCAAGCGCCAAACACGCGCTCCCAGTTGTAGTTCTCATAAGGCAGCTTGGATCGCTCGAGGGTGTGAGTCAGGTCGGTCGTGGCCTTGGTTCGGGAGATGATGGTACGTCGGATCTTGACAGCACGAGTAAAGTCGCCCAGAGTCTTTTCCAGAGCATAACCAGGGATCTTGCCGCGCATGGAAAGAGAGACAACCTCCTCATCGTTCATCTCGCGAACTCGCTTCTCGGCCAACAGCTTCTCGAGCTCCTCGTTGCTTCGCTTGGGCAGGTTGGCGGGTCGAGCCTTGGTCATGTGCAGGCCGTCGGCCTCATCGTCGGTAACGGCGGGGGTACTGGGCTCGGTGCGCTGGGGAGTAGGAGGAACGTATTCGCCTAGAGGAAGGGTGGTCGAGCTGGTGTCGTTGAACTGCTGCGCGCGCGCAAGCTCGTTTCGGTCAATGTGGTGTTCGGGGTCATTGGGGTCCTTGATGCCCCATCGAGCGACGTTGAAAAGGTAGCCGTTCAGAGCAACACTGAGGGCAAGGGCGACGACAATCCACTTGGAGAGAACGGGATCCTCCAGACTCTTGAGCAGACCACCGACCATGCGACCTCCGAGGCCATATCGCTGGAAGGGGTGGAATCCCTCCTCAACCTCAGGGCCGCTTCCGTTGAGAGAAGATGCCAGGGCGTAGTGGATGGAAGGATACTCAAGCTCGTACTTGATGGGGGTGAGGACAGTGACGAGGGTGGGCCGGTTGTTGGCCTTGGCGTCAGCCAGGATGGCGTCCAGGCCGTTGGAGGCAACCTTGAAGGGGTCGACGGACAGGGGCGAAACAACTCCGCCAAAGCTGCTAGCCCAGGTACGGATGCTAGACAGGGAGCTGGGGTTGCGGAAGGGAATCGAGCCGAGGTTGACAGCGTTGACGAGGAGGAAGCCGAGGACCATCAGGACCTTGAACTTGGGAATGCTGCTGCTCTCGCGGCCAAAGAGGGAAGTATCCTTGGCGTTGCCGTTGACACGGGGCCAGTCCTCGCTCTTGGCAACATTCTCGGCGACACGGCGGCTGACGCCATCATCTTCGAGAGCCATGCGCATGTCAACGTGGCGCTTGATGCGGTTGATCTCGAGCTTAATGCTGAGAATGGCAGTGTAAAAGGTGAAGAGCAGGATGCAGTCAAAGAAGAGGATCCAGGCAGCAAGGAAACAGAAGTGCTGGAGACCACCCTGAACGCCAGAGGCAGCACCCAGGACGAGAATGACAATCTCGATGGCGTAGTCGAGCATAATCTCGAAACCCTTGTCCTTGATGGCTGCCTGGACGGCGTACTGAATGACGTTTTGCATGGAGCGCTCGGGGGATCGCTTGCCAGACTTGGAGCTCTTGGCCTGAGTGCGTCGGTGCTCAATGGCATGAGACATGACAGCGCGGGTCAGGACAATGTTCTTCTCGAAGCCAATGGTGACGACCAGGAAGGGAAGACCCTCAGACAGCAGAATAACACTGATGGGGACACCCAGCTTGGTAGTAACAGCCAGACCGAAGAGGAAAGCAAAGACCGAGGAGAAGATGGTGCAGACGCCGAGCCAGAACTTGGAACCCATGCGTCGCATCGAGAGGAAGAGCGAGACAAAGGTCAGGTGCATGGCAATGTAGCCCAGAAGCATAATGACAATGTCGAGGGTCTCGGCGTTCTTGAGAAGATCGAGAAACTCAGTCCAGACGTTGCTGGCCCACTGGACAATGCTGTTGCGGGTGTTGACCTTGGCAGCCTTCATGATCCAGGTCTTCTTCTCTCGGCCGTGTTTCGTCTCGGTCTCCTCTGAATCCTCATTGGGAATCTCCTGGGTGGCAGCGAGGAACTCGGGGCCCTCGGCGTAGGGGAGAGAGTAGGCGAGAATGCTGTCCTGGGAGTAGGTTGTAAAGGGGTTCTCGGTAGACGGGAGTTGCGTGATGGACAGGTTCTGAGGAACAGGAACGTGGTGAGATCGAGGCGCAGTGCTAGGCGAGTCGGTGGACAGAGTGTCAGGGAACACGAGGGTCAGGAGAGCGAGGTGGTCGGCATCGGCACCAGCAACGTCAACATCTTGCTCGACGCCCTTCCACTTCCAGGCAGTCTCTGGGCCAGCTCGCAGGACACGGCTACCTTCGACTAGGGAAGACCAATCGGCCTTGCCCACGCCGGTGGTATCAACATCGACGTTGAAGAAGTTTTCTTGAAGAAAGCCGACGTATGATGTGCTCGCAAGGACGGCGACAAGGACGACGGTATGGATGGGGTGGGAACAGGCGCGTCGGGCGAGGTATTGGGCGATAGGAGTGAGGCGCTTGGAGGCCCAGGACGGTGTCGTCTTTTCGGTGACCTGAGTCTCGCCGCGAAAGCGACGAGGGAGGAAAGAAGCCATGATGGTTTCGAGGTGATGGGAGAAGGTGACTCGTCCGTCGATGTCGTCTACCACATTGAATGTCTCGTGCGTTTCGAGCTAGGTTGGTCTAAGCGCAGGTGTAAGTCCGGGGTCAAGTTGGACGGTCTGGGGCAAGGCTAGATATTTGACGGAGCCATTGAGGACAGCCAGAAGGGCACATGATTGAACCGAGGCAACAGATGACGACGAGAGAGGAGGCTGAGGGGGATACTTACGTTGCTGGGGTGGGTGAGGTCCTGAGGCGGACGAAAAGTTGACCGAGGCGGAGGCAGCACACAACGCTTCAACGTTTTCTGGGCGACTAAACGCGCAGGAGGGGCAAGGCGTTGAGGCCAAGACCACAGAAAGCGGGCGATAAAAGGGACAAACAAAGTCAATTGCTAGTCCGGTAGCCTACGCACAGAGAAGAGCGAGACCAAGATGGAGGTTGAAGGAGGATGAGAGGTTGTAGG
>JABCKD010000146.1:0-48189 GCA_013186415.1 Fusarium sp. NRRL 66088
TCTGGCGGCCCAAATGGTTGACCAGAACAGACGATTCGTCTTGGTGTGATTTGCTAAAGGTAGTCAGCAACTGCACAAGTGTTCAATGCGTGATGAGTGCCCTACTTGAGTTCCAAGTCTCTTGCGCACGGGCAATGAGTCTTTTCGATGAGAGCGAAGCATCGATCGTGTACCTAACACGTAGTGAGCATGCGTTCCTGGAAAAGAACCAGCGGTGACATACAAATCCTGTTCAGTCAAAGGGCGACCAAATCCAATTTTCATCAAAGGGTTAAGCCACCAGAATACACTCCGACCCAAGATACCAGAGGTTGACTCGGGCGAGAGTTCCCGATATTGGGCTCGAAGAATGGACCTCTTCTCCCATGCCTCCGAAACCAGCACGGTAAACTTGATAGTGACAGTTGCAGTGAAAACCTTTGCTATCAGCTTTGTACCTTCAATGAGCCATAGTGTTCTAGCGATGGCGCAGTCAAAGAGTAACGTGAGTAGTAAATAAACGTTGATGAGTGTTGAAGGTCTGACAGACCGAGTGTGCTCGGCATACGATAAGAAGGCTAACGAGAAGCCATTGACAAAGACCAGGACGGCTGCTGCAATTTGCGACTTTGGCGCAGGGAGAGGCCCAAGCACCCAGCACAGTAATACCGTGAGCTGAAAAATGGTGTACACGGAGATGAGGCCCTAACAACAGTTAGAGATGGGCCATGGGAGTTTTGGTTGTCGTACCAATTTGAGAATGAATTGCGAGTTTTTGGTCAATTTGCGAGGCTGCTTGATCAACCAAAACAGCCGCTGCGGAGTTAAAATAAGAAACAAAGTTGATGGTAGGATCGATAAGATGGCATTCTCAAACAAGAGAGTAAAGTCGAATCTGTACGACGCCGCCGGACCAAAGTTGGCTTCGGTGTCGAGTATAGCGTCGACCGATGAGTTCATGGTTGACTCTGATTGTCAATTATCCGAAGGACTGACTGAGAGAGTTCTTGTGCTGATAAAAAGGGGCCTTAAAAATAAGCGAAATCCTTCTGATTGCGATATCTTGTGTGGGTATTGCGATGACTTGGTACGTAACGTCCCACGTAACGAGACGTATTCCACCTACCGGAAATGGCATATCAATTGTCAGCATTCAGGCAACCATGACGTGCATATTCCCGACGATAGATTGACCAATGATAGGGTGCAAGACGAAGACACATACGAATTGATTGCGTGGGACGGTGAGAGACACATCTAAGAAAGACGACTTGGAAAAAAAGATGAGTGCATCAACATCTAGTTGCGACTCTTAAGCTGAGATGCCACTTGATTGGAGTGGGCCTAGTTGGGCCTTGCAAAGGAATTGGTTCTGAAACACAATGGTAGTCTCTTGACCGCATTCTTCCTGGTGTTGTAAACTTGAATTGACTCTTAAAATATCGTAGCCCGGACTAATATAAACCTAGACGTTTCTTATAACAAATCTCTCAGAAATAGACCGCCGAGAGAATCACTTCCTAAAGAAGCCCATGACCTTCTTTCGCAGGCCACCATTCCACTCCGCATCTTCATGGCTCTCCCTCTCCTCAAACTCTCGCCTGCCAGTCGTCAGATCAACAGTCTCTGCACTCCAGAATGTTGTCTTCTTGACGATCTTCCACCAAGTGACGTTGCCCACGAAGATGAGCGTGCCAATGTACTTGAGAATGAAGACGTCGACCTTGAAGTGGGGGATGAAAGCATCGTAGCCTACGAATTAAATTAGTACACTTTATTCATTGCGCATGGTTAGGAAGAAGTCTTACCATTGAAGATGATGACGAGGATGGAAATGAACAAAGCAAAGTAGGAGCCATAGGGCTGCATGAATCCCACATAAGGTAGGTCGCTAGTAGCAATGCCTTGCGCCTTCAAAGCCTGACGGAAGCGGATGTGTGTGACAAGAATAGCCACCCAGTTGAGCACAGCAAAGACGGTCACAAGGCTCACGAGGTAGCCAAAGACTGTGGAAGAAGACTTGCTGGCGTTCATGTAACCGAGGGCGATGCACACGGATGCAGCGGCGACGGCGTAGATAGGGTTACCGTTGTCGCGGGCTTTGGCGAAGAGGCGAGGAGCTTGGCCGTCTCTGGCAAGGCCGTAGAGAGATCTGGATGAGCAGTAGATGTCTATACAACAAGATAGGTTAGAAAAGGGGAATTCCCATCTGTGAGTTTCTACTTGCCTGAGCTCGCTGCACTGAGGGTAAAGACCAGAAGACAGCCGTTGATGATATCGGGAAACACGCCAACACCGGCCAAGCTGACAGAGACTACAAAGGGAGAGGCAGCTAGACATCAAATTAGAAGTTGTCATGACTTTTTGTTATCGACAGACTTACCACCACTGGTTGCCTGCTTGGTCGCTCCGATGAGCTTCTCACTGTTGTAAGGAACAGCCATGCCAAGAACTAAAATGCCCAAGATGTAGAAGACGGAAATTCTCCAAAAAGTCTGCTTCACAGCTCGAGGAACATTCTTCCTTGGGTTAGGAGTCTCGCCGAAAGTCATACCCACGACTTCAGTTCCCTAAAAAACAGTCAGACAAAACACTCGTCATCGACAGTGACATGATGCTTACTGTAAAGGCAAAGCAAGCTTGCACTACACAAGCCCACCACCCGAGGAACCTCCCCTTAGCTCCCTCAGCTAAGTATTCTGCGAAAGCGCTAGGCTCTTGCTAGTATCGAAAGCCCGATCGATCGTGGTTCGGTCCGCCGCCGAGTGCGACGACGAGCGTGGAGAGGATGAGGGTCGTCATGATAAGAACTTTGCACAAGCCCAGCCAAAACTCGGTTTCGCCGAAACTGTTGACGTGAAGGACCTAGACTCGTCAGCGAATATTTGGCGAGGTTGGCTACGGGTACGTACATTGACTGTGATGATGAGGATTCCGAAGACTGTGATCCAGATGGCGACGTTCAGGTCCGGTCTCCAGTATTGAAGAATCAGACCCGTAGCCGTCAAGTTTGTTGGAGTTGCCATAATGTACTTGAAGAAATAGTTCCATCCGGTAGCGAATCTGGTCTCTCAGTCAATAGCGTTTCCTAAAGTGTAAAGTTGGTGTTTTACCCAAACGCCGGGTCAACCATGCGAGTAGCATAACCTCCAAATCCCTTGTTCATGGGCAAAAAGGTGGCCATCTCACCCAAAGCCGTCATGACGAAGAACACGGTAGATCCAACGAGGACATAAGCGATGAGCAGACTGCCGGGACCTCCTCTAGAAAGAGCACTGCCCGAACCAATAACCAATCCAGTTCCAATTGCACACGCAATCGAGAACATGAAGACTTGGTGTGGTTTAAAGTCTCGCTTCAACTCATTGGACTGGACGGTTTCCCCCTGAGTATGGGACTCAACCGCACCAAGCTCCTCAAGCTTCTCCTTGTCAAAGGTTTCGGCCATGATGCTTGTGACGACTGTGAAAGAGTAAACTTGAAAGAATGATGTAAAAGTGCTTGAATTTTCGAGACACTCTAACGAGGGAGTCTCGACCTTTTTCAATTCCACGAGTCTACGCTAACTGATAAAGAGAACGGACATCCCCGCGTATCATGGTGCTCGGGCGTCGTGACCGAGGCTAACGATATCTCCCGGTGAGAGGGACCGAGTAGCCTATCTCCAACGGCCCCACGCTTTATCAAGCTTTTCTGCCCCATTCTACCCCAGAATCATGACTCGCAAGGTGAGATGGTGCGGAGAGGCGGAGCACTTAGCGTCACGGTCATGCCATTAACTAGGGCGAGCCCCTGTAGAAGGTTACGGGGTTTGGTCCCCGTCTGGGTCATGGTTGCTATCGTAATTTTCTCTGAGAGCTTTTTTCTCGCTCGCTTGGTGAATTAATGAGGGTTTTATCCTTGAATGATATCTGACAAGCAGAGATAGCATAGATAGAGGTGGAGTTTAAAATGTCCAGATGCCCACGGGGTTTGGTCTCCGTTCGAGTCCTGGCTCATGGTAGCTGAGAGTGGCAACATGAGACCCTCTCCCGGAGGCGGAGGCGTTCAATAGGTTCCCTGCATATGCGTGCGGAGGACTCGGAAAGCTTGCGAACTACATTACGTACAGAGAAGAGATTGAACAGGGATTATTCGATGGGTCATGGCACGGTCGTCTTGTAGAATGCGGAGATGGGGAGTTCACTTGGGCTCCTATCACAAACTATTGTCTCAATTTGCGGGGGAATCACAACAAGCGGACCTGAGGGGATTTGTTTGCATTTCACTGACTCCATCTTTTACGGCTTGACATGGAGTACCGCATCGTTACGGATCAAGGGAAATTGCGATGGGAAGGGTTGGTGTTGCCGGGCTGCCATGTTGGGGAGCCACCTTTGTTGGCCGAGGACACCACGTATGTGCCTGAGCGGCTACTAAAATGGATGGATCATGATATCGAAGTCCCAATCAATGGCTAGGACAGATACTTCTAACTGTCTTCTCTTTTATTGCGATGCTAAACAATGGCCAAATGCCTGAACCATACTTTTTGACATCTGCTTTTCCTTCCCTTATCACTGCTATAATAATGTTATCTCTTTCTTCTTCTTGACTACTTGATTTGGCTACAGGTTTGCCTTGACATCTCCGCGAACAACCTGATCAATGGCCGTGGCCACCCTCTCGATGTTCTCCTTGTTCAGCCCAGAAATATTGATTCGGCCGCTCGATGGAAGGTAGACGTGGTGGCGATCGATCAATGTTTTGCATTGTGCCGGTGTAAGGTCGAGATACCTGTAGCGTGTTAAAATCTTGCAGATCATTGATCGAGGTCTGTACTTACGAGAAGAGTCCTGTTTCCTTTAGGATGTGTTCCCAGTTTCCTGGAGTCTGGTTCATTCGGTCAGCTTTTGTTTAAAACCACTCATGCTGCCACACACCTTCAAATCTTGTGTCAAGTAACTATGCAACCGCTCCCGCAAGTTCTTTAATCGCTGACGCATTTCAGATAACTCGGTTTCCCTGTACGCGCGTGGTAGTCAGCACAGAGCTCGGCCGATTAACTATTGTACGCGAAGGTTCTCACCATGTGTCAACAAGTTGATCAGACCCAAGCACAATGTCAACCAGCCGACTTCCATAAGCTGGCGAGGAGGAGAATTCCCATCGTATCAAACATCGAAGACGATCCTGCACGTCAGATGCAGTCTTTGCATCGGAACATACGGCGTGGAGGACTCCACATCGCTCACCGTACAAAGCAAAGTTCTTGGAGAAGGATTGGCAGACAAACATATCAACATTCGACTTTGCAAAGAGACGCACAGCGTAAGAATCTTCTTCCATGCCATCGCCCAGACCTTGGTAGGCAATGTCTAGGAAGATGAAGTGCCTATTCTCCTCGAGGACCGAGGCAAGTTCGTCCCATTGTGCTTTCGTAGGATCGGCGCCCGTGGGATTGTGGCAGCAGCCTTGGAGGATAAAGACGCTTCGAGGGGGCGCGGTACGGGCAGCTTGAATGATGGAGCTGAAGTCGATGGTTCGGTTCTTGGAATCGTAGTAGGAATACTCGGTGACTTGCATCCCAACCAGTTCGAACATGGGCTTGTAGTTACCCCAAGCTGGGACACCGACAAAGACCTGGGGCCGAGGTGAGACGCACTGACTGAGGGCCAAGGCAGCAATGTGATTCGCCCCCGTTCCAGAAATTGTCTGCACCGAGGCGATCTAGGTCTGTTAGTGGTTGATGGGGTGATGAGGTTGGCTGGAACATACTTGACCCGCCTTCAGCTTTTGGTAATCTTTTCCGAACAAGAGAGCCGCAGCCTTTTCCAGAAATTGAGCATTGCCGGTAGTCAGCTCATACTGGGTGGCGGTTAGATAGGCGAAACCAACAAGGGCCGAGACTCACATCATGGCCTGGATCATTCTGTGCCAATGCTAGCTTGGCCTAAGATCGGACGACTTGGTCAGCTCCTGTGAACCCTTGTAGATGGCGAAAGTCTAACTCGTTTAACCGAATTCAGCTCACTGTAGAGACCAGCTTCATTCCGGTAGATACCGACCCCAAGATCTGCTTTCTCTGGTGATACATCTTCATCGGCTTTCTTCTTGAGGATAAACATTGGGTCCACAGGACCTCTCTGAAAAGACCTGAACATGTCGGAAGATTGATAAAGACGGCTTGATGAGAAACACCTTGTATGTTGTAGCAAGGACCTGGAAGTGGCAATGTGGCGGACACCACGAGCAAGCCCCTGGACAATGAGTGGCATGATTAAGTATGAAAGCGACAAGTTGAGAATGATGGAGTAATTTCCACTCTTGCGGTATCCCTTCCCGAGGCTTTATCTGAAGACACCGAGATGACCGAGCTTGGTGGTTAGCTAGCTCGGCGAGGCTCACCGAGGGGATCTTAGGGGCAAACTCGGGGGCCGCCCCCGAGACTACGAATGTCGTCGATAACATAAATAATTGAACTGGATTGATGTTCAGAATGCTTAAAGATAGGACCCTTTTGTAAAAAATAATTAGAGAAGTAACAATATGCTCGCCTGTCAGAACACGCTCAGGACAAGGTTCGCCGCAGGGCAGCTTTGCAAGGTATGTCTACGCCAATTGCCTATACTGGCAACTAGCCTAATGACAATTAACCGGCCACTGCCTCTATGCGGCAACAACATCAACTGTCCAATTTGCTTACGATTCATAGGCCTTTGGTGTGAGATTGGTCACGAACCCACAGGTTGTCCAATTAGCCAAGAATGCGGGTTTCGACAGTCTCTTTATCGACCTGGAGCACTCAAGTCTCTCGGTTGACGATGCGAGTAAGCTCTGCTGCGCTGGCATTTCTCTTGGAATAACGCCCTTTGTACGCGTGCCGCATCAAAGTGGTAATGGGTTCGTTCAGAAGGTGCTGGATGGGGGCGCAATGGGTGTCATCTTCCCACATGTGCAGAGTGCTGGTATGTGGCCAGTCCTCATTCTGAAGTGAACATACATTTGCTAACAAGTTTCTAATTGCTATAGAGGAAGCGAAATCAGCTGTAGCCATCTCAAAATACCCACCGATGGGTTGTCGGTCAATGACAGGGCAACTGCCCGTCTTCTCTCTGAAGACATTTCCCCAAGCACAGGTCATCCACGAGAGCAACACTTTGGCATCTACAGTTTTCGTCATGATAGAAAACGAGGCTGGAATTGAAAAGATCGACGAGATCGCTTCTGTAGAAGGAGTGGATGTTCTCCTCATCGGATCCAACGACCTGGCCATTGAGCTGGGCGTGCCAGGAGAGTTCCGCAGCGACAAATTCAAGGCAGCGCTTAGACAGGTGAGCGCAGCCTGTAAAAAGCACGGCAAAGTTATGGGTCTTGCAGGCATCTACGATCAACCTGATATCCACGATTGGGCCGTTCACTCGCTAGGTGTGAGATTCATGCTCTGCCAGCAAGATTCTGGGTTAATCGCTGGCGGAGCGACAAAATGTTTGGCGGCAATTGCAAATGTCGAGAATGCTCATGTGACAAACCGGGATAGTAAGCTAGCTTAGCGACCCGATAAAGAAATAAAGCGTCCTGAATATTCGTTCTCGGGGCGACGTGACTTTCCCTGTGACCTGTACTAGAACATGCCTCCCCATCCACTCGTCTAAGCGGTCATCATCACACTTCAAGCGCCCGTCGAATACTGACATGGGCCTCTTCGATCCTACGCTCTGTTCTGTTTGCTTAACAGAGTCTAATGTCCCCATAAATGCGGAACCTGTCTTAGCCGGTGCTCAGTGACTTGCGATGACGCCCCCTCCTAGCAACCACGAACAAGAGAGGACAGCACCCAAGCCTCGGCGCGCAGCGTGAGTCATGATAATTGCGCAATTGGAATTACTCATTAGCTGATCCTGGCTTAGCTGCGTCGCATGCCGGGAACGTAAAGTCCGATGTTCCGGATCACAACCATGCAGCAACTGCGTGCGTCGCGAATCGGAATGCTTCTTTGAGCATGAGCGGAAGATTGTTGTCTCTGAACGGTGAGTGCTACAAGTCTTGGATAGTGCTGGGATACGTGTTGAACGGATTAAGATACCTCAATGAATTGAAACGCAAAGCCGAAGATGACCAGCTTGGCCCTGACTCGGCACGGCCAAACCGTCGACTGACACCATTAGAAACTTGTCAAGGGCAAGGTCTGGATCACCTTCAATTTAAGATACCGCCAATAGGTCCTGTTCTAACATGTCATAGTCACTACGCGAGAAGATGATAATGACCAAGAGATTTCCAACGACCACTTGAAGGACCTGAGAAACCCATTGGTCACTAATTCACCAAGTTTCATGACTGACAACAAAGGCAAACGACGTGAGTCAAACCTCGCATCACTCCACGCGAAAATGGCTAAGCGTTGGTATAGGCTTCTTGGGCCCATCGTCAACATGGGCATATAGCCGACATGCTATGAACATGATTCAGGCACACTTGGGTGAACACTCCTCTCCGGATGTTCCAATGAACGTTGACGGCACTGCCTTCCCATTGGATACAGCTTCATTAAAGGATAACTCCAGTTTGACCACCTTGGACAATTTACCCTCGTTTGACTATGCCATTTACTTGACCAACACTGTCAAGTTCCACATCACCCAAACATACCACTTGTTTGAAGAATCCAACTTCAATAGGACTCTAAATGCCATTTACAGCTCGGATCCACCATCAACAAGCTCCCACCGGCTCGAGTATATACAGTACTTTATCGTCATGGCTCTCGGCAAGGCTCTGTTAGGCCGTGCTGGATCTAATGCGCAACCGCCTGGAAACGAATACTTCTCCCTGGCCATAAGAATGTTTCCGGATATAACAGGACTTTGTCAAGATCCTATTCTATCTGTAGAGATTTGCTGTGGTTTGGCTTTATACCTTCAGTCGATTGACCACCGCAACAGCGCCTACCTCTATGTATGTCCCTTCCTGAACCGTCTGGGTAGTGGACTAATTCTTTGTAGCTTGGACTAGCCCTGCGTGTCTCTCTAAGTCAAGGTCTTCATCGTGATCTTACAGGGGGCTATCTTGACCCTACTGAAGAAACAAGGCATCGGAGTGCGTGGTGGACTTTGTACATCCTGGACAGGAAATTTGCATCACTCATGGGCGCCCCAAGCTCGATAAACGATGGAGACATTTCAGTTCTCCTACCTGAAGGACCTCAAGCAACTCAAATGTCTAAAGTAGTCGATATGCATGTCAAGCTCTCACGACTCATGGCAAAAGTCATCAACAGTAGGTGGCGACCTACCTTACCCAGGCTCGACTAACAAAACCTATGTAGCCGTTTATGCGACAGATGATCGACTTGGTTCATCGTTCCTCCGAAATACACAGGCAATTCTTCGTGAATTAGCCAAGCTCGGAGATGATTTGGCTGCGTCGCCAGAATTAAAGCCCGGGAACTCCAGTCCCGTTGGTCGAGTTTCGGCAACACTGAATCTTTGCTATCATCAGGTATTCTCGAAAGCTTGTCCGTCGATAATGTCTGAGACTTATTGGTTCAGTGTATTCTACTAGCTACTCGGCCCCTTCTGATCTGTCTCCTTCGTGACAGATTACAGGATAAGACGACTGGTGGTAGTCCCGATCGGCATACCGTTGAACCCATCACAGCCCTTCTGAAAACGTCGAGCGAGTCTGCGAGCCAGTCATTGCGCATCCTGGCCGCTTTGCAATCTCATGATCTGTTAGGTGAGCATCCTCTACTCGTGAACGTATATTTAGTACTGTGCTTACATGGACATATCTTCAGAGATCTTCCTTCCCTTTGACCTCGAGCAGATATTCTCGTCAGGTTTCATCATTACACTAATCTCGGCTATACACCCGTTCCCGAACGCCGTTGATGAAGCCGGCTTTGCCAAGTCCCTAAACCTACTTGACACACTCATTGCAAACGGCAATATTCCAGCACGCTTCCGTCGCGAGGAACTTGTTCGTCTACACGAGATGTTACTCCTTGTCAGCCAGCAAGAGATCAACCCCGGAGACGTGGCAGCCGATGTGTTGGATCCTTCGCATGACATACCTCATAGCATGTCACCGAACCAGATCTTGTCCATTGCTAACTTGCTGGATTCTTATCCAGATCTGGATAGCATCGTGGGTGTAGGAACTGAGGGGTGGTTGTGGGAAACAGACGCTGCAGCAGTTCAGAACCTGGAACCTCAGGCAGACGAGGGTGTCCCGGAGACTGGAAGTCCTCGGACAGAAATTCCCTGATATATGACAAGAGTGAGAAGAGCAGAACCTTACAACATCCCCAGATTGAACAATGCCTACTTCGTATGCTACTGTGAAGAGCCTCCAAGGGACAAATTCCTTTCTCCCGAGCAGCCCGCAACCGTCAAGGCCCTAAGGATCGGCTTTCGTCCGAGTTCATCATCGAGGGGGCAAAAGTGCAAAGCGCTGCATGGCTTGGCTATCACCCATGACCACTTGTTTGCTATAGATGGGAAAATGTGCACGCATGAGAGTGACAGGTCAATGCCACATGACATGTGCTTCCGCCCGGCCTCATAGTATGATCAGGCGAGGTGCGCAGAAACAATGCACACCACAAACCAGGTTACCTTAAACATCGAATGGGCTCAATACAACGGTAGTCGAGTGTGGTGACACAGCATAATTGCATGACACGTGGTGCCAACAGCCTGACTCTCTAAATATCAAAATGTTTACTACAAAGCAGCTCACTGAGCCTGACGTAGCCAACTTCAAGAGGTCAAAAGAATTCTTGTTCTTAACAACCCACATCTTTGACAGAAGAAGAAGCCATTAACCCTTGAAACCACTAACCTTTCCCAGGCCCCCCATCCCTCAACATGGAAGAGTGCTATAACTGCAACGGAAGCGGGTCTCAGAACGTGGACTGCAGCGTTTGTATGACCTCGGGTGAGCTGCAAGACACGTGCAGCAACTGTGCTGGTGATGACTGCAACACATGTGGGGGACGAGAACCGTGACGGTTACCTGTTGGAAATGTGAGGGGGACGGACTCTATGTTGGCTCTTGTGATAGGTGTGATGAGCAAGGTTTCATCTGACTTGGGCCTCAATATTGTTGATATTGATATCTCCAGTAACTTAATCAATTCCGAAGATCTACATACTCCCATCTCCTTGTGGCCAATAATCCATCAGTGAAGGAAAGATGGTATTGTCAGCGTCCGATATCATCAAAGGCAGATCATCAAAGAAGGACGTGAAATCGGAGAACGGGATTTCACCTTTGTCATAAGTATCAGGCGCTGTCAGATTGGTTAGGATCAGATATTTGCCATCATTCGTTGAGTTCCTACCATCGCTCGTCCGAGGTCCAGATTCCTCTGGTTTCCCAAGCACGAGTCTCAAAGCCATGAATACTTTACTTGCTTCCCTCGAAAAATCGTTTATGCGACTCCAGATATCCAGGCTCTTTTGTAGTAGGCTCCGCACTTGAGTCAACTGTTGAGGCGATAGCTTGTCTCTGCGGCGCTGGACGAGGAAACACGCGACACTGGCAGCTAAAAAGTAGCCATTATTCATGAAACAAGAGTCAGGGATGGCAGTGGGCCTCGACGCGTCCGAGACCTCGGATTCCTCTGCCATGAGGTGCTGCAGTTGTAGGATCTCCAAGGCGGCCTCGACGACGACACTCCAAGACTGGTCACTGTCGATTGGATCGTTGCAAGTACCAAGGAACTTCCAGTTGATGAGGATTCGGGCTCTTTGGTAGTGCATGTAAAAGTTGATTCGCTGGCCGAATGACGAATATGTCAACAACTGAGTTTAGTCTCCATTTGAGGGATAGTTCTACTTGCCTGAGATACGACGCTTGGGGAATCCAGTAGTGACTCTGACATGGATCCGAATTGACAAGGACCAGGAAGGCTTGAATATGTCGTGTCTAGTTTCGTATTTGCCGTCACGATCTCCTCGCGGGTAAGTGAATGAGGACTGGAGACCATGTCCGAAACAACACCCATACAGACTGCAATGTGAAACTTGGCGATAATCACAGTGCTTGAAGTAAGCTCGTCGATGGGTCTCGCCGGCGGGAGCTCAGACGAGCTGGCGTCAAAATCGTAATTCTGAAGGTTTCTAAGTGGCCTAGTGTCGCTGAGCAAGTGTTTGATACTGCTCGGGAGACCCATCTGCGTCGCAAAGCCGGCGTCGAGAGAGTAAACCATGGCCCATATCCGGCGCCTCATCTCTCCTTGGTAGGGGGACAAAGACTTGAAGTGCAGGGGGTCTCGATGGTATCCCATGCGAATGGCTACCGAAGATTTCGTTAGCAGACGTCTTGGGAAGGTGACTGGGATGGAGACACACCTATTTGAACAATGTTCCCCATCAGGAGCCAGACTCTAATGTTGGAGTCTTTATTCAGGTTGTTCTCGATAACGATGTAGTGAACAAGAGTCTCCATGATATCCGGACCTCCTTTGGAAAACTGTGCTTGTATAAGGCATTGGACGGCCTTTTCCCTGTATGCCAGTATCTTTGGCATAGCCGTAGGTTGTGGGGGACACGTAGCGGTTTCCTGGGCTTGTGAGAGGCAGCTCTCCTGGCTCTGAACTTGTGTAGTAAGACAGAAGATACTATACAAGAGGCCAAGCCAGGAGACAGAAGCCGCGCTAGGATCCTCCCAGTATGTGTTGTACTTGACAATAGTGGTCAGTGGTTAGCAGGTCCTTGACGGAATGGAGAAGACTTACCCTCTTCAAGAACTCTGTTGGGTGTATCACAGCTATTCAGGTAAAGAGTCAGCGGGGATGCACGAGTGAGCTCTCTTCAGATTTCCTACATCGATACTCCTGAGCCCGAAAGTAAAACGCGACTAAGGCGTCAGATTCTCGCCTGCACGGTAGTCCATCCAGGAGTTCTTGGCGAGTGGCGTGTTTACATCCTTCAAAGAGAAGCACAGTCTGGTCAAGGGGCGGTGAGCCATCACCAAACGCAGTCTCTGCTTGGACCTGATCCTCTGTCTCCGTCACGCCGCTTAAAACAGTTGTCCAGTGGGTTGAATCTTTGAAGCCGGTTCCAGACCTGGTCAAGTGCAAGTCCGTGGCCTCTGGTGATGGAACGGACGTCGAACTACTGGGTGTGGTAAGCCCGCCTAGCCCGCTAATAGATGTACTGCTATCATGGGTAGCAGGGGAAACGGTGTGTGACTGCCTGGACGCAGGAGATGGCGATGAGGAGTCTGTGTAAGTACACGTTGACTCTAAGTGTCGTTTCTGGAGGCATAAGCTTCAACATCCCCGACCCCCAAGATAACTTACTATACAATGAGAACAAGGCCTTTTGCGGTCACACTTTCTCCTGTGCATTTGGTCAACACTGGACATGTGCCTGCGGAGGAGTCAGTCCTAACGCACTTTCGCTGGCGGCAGGAATTGCATGACAGCTGCGGCTTCTCTCGGCAGCGACCTGGATGCGGGCGGAGGATGACTGAGGATCCATCAGGAAGACTCATCTTTCTTAAGGGAACTGAGGATCAGACGAGGAAAGACTTTAGGATGTGAAGAGGGGAGTGAGTAGGAGTCTCTCCGAATCATCCGCCACATCTTATGTCCGCCAGTCAGCACCAATCACAGCTCGTTTGACCCTCCGCACCATCCGCTCATCGTCCGCTCCTCTAAAGTGTCGATTCATAGGGGCTCCGTGTATAAATAAATTAATTATCAGCGGTGGAAAGAAAGTAGAATTACAACTGCATCTCTAATTACATATTTCCTTCTTCTTGCCTTAAATTTAGTGTCTCGTCTTCTCCCTTCGCATCTTGACCATGACCAAGGTGAACAACACTACTCCCCCCATGCAGGACCTTGAAAACACGCCTCCAGAGTCTAGTCTCGGTGGTGAGACTGAGAGAGACACCAAAGACCCTCGAGAGTCAGTCCGTGATGGACCTCCAGATGGTGGTGCCGCTGCATGGCTGGTTGTCCTGGGAGCGTGGTGCTGCTCCTTCTCCAGCCCAGGCTGGATTAATAGTTAGTATTATACCACCAACCCATGTCTTTTTGATCCTCCGCAAGACTGAGAAAAACTTCATTTTATCAGGTGTTGGCAGCTTTCAGCAGTATTACGAGGTTGGTCCACTCAAGGGCTACTCCAGCAGTACCATTGCCTGGATTCCATCCCTCCAAATCTTCTTCCTTTTCGCATTAGGTCCTATTGTCGGTATAATATTCGACAAGTACGGACCGAGACCTCTGATCATTGGGGGGACGCTTCTTCACGTCTTTGGGCTGATGATGGCGTCGTTGGCCAAGACATACTATCAGTTCATCTTGTCCCAGGGAGTGTGCAGTGCCATTGGTGTTGCATGCTTATACTCGCCCGGCAAGTCAAACCTATTCCTTCATTCATGGCCTTCATGCTAACTGATTGTGTTCGACGCAGCACTTGCCTGTATGACCACCTGGTTCTCAAAGAGGCGTGGAGCAGCTATGGGCATCATGGCGACAGGTTCATCAGTCGGTGGTGTCATCTTCCCCATAATGATCAGTCGCATGATCAAGAGCACTGGATATCCTTGGGCCATGAGAACTGCAGCATTTCTGATTCTCGGGTTGCAAATCATTGCAATCCTCACAGTCCGTCCGAGAACGAAACCCCTGCCCAAAAAGATGCCCACTGGTCGTTATGCTGCGCCCTTCATAGAGATCCCTTTTGTCATGATGCTATTGGGAATCTTTATCTTGACTTATGGAATATTCATTCCCATCGACTATTTGGCCGTGCAGGCCTTTCAGGAAGCCCATGTGTCAGATGAAATGGCTCAATACTTGGTGTCCATCTTCAACGCTGCAAGGTACGTTGACATTCTGACCAACCCCCAAGGAACACTAACCATTGAACCAAGTCTCTTTGGTCGTCTTGTTTCCGGCTATGGCGCAGATATCATTGGCAGATGGAACATGTTCATTATCGCCTGTGCTGTTTCCGGCATCTCCGAGTTTGCTGTCTGGATCCCTGCCAAGCATTCGTCCATCGCAATCGGTTTCGCCGTCATGTTTGGATTCGCATCAGGAGCATTCATAGGCCTTTCCGGTGCCCTTCCCATCTCGGTGTCCCCTCCGGCTGAGATTGGCTACCGGCTGGGTGTCCTCCTCCTTGCCATCTCTATCCCAGCTCTCACAATGGCGCCCATTGGTGGTGCAATTCTTCAAAATTCGACCAACGGTTGGCTCGACGTCAAGATCTTTGGAGGTGTCATGTGTCTCGCGGGATCGGCAATCACACTTGTCTCAAGGTTTCTGTACACAGATAAGAAGGTGTTTTAAGAGCAAACTTGTCATGACTGACTGTCTTTGAGACGAATGCAAGGATGCATGCTACTTTCACCGAGTTGCACGGGTACAGAATTTGCATATACTTGTTTGACTCAAGGGAAGTTATAGATGTAGCATAGCTATGTACATGCTCAATATTTACACATAAATACCAGCATCAATCCACTGGGCATAATTCCCAGCTCCAATTCATTTTCACATCAATCGTGGCATTCATGCAATGACACCTCAAGCCTTGGGCTCGGCCCATTGATAAGAAAAGGCCTGAACCTTTCCAAAGTTAGGGGTGCCATCAGCATTGGCAGTCAGAGGCTGAACCATGGCATATCGGGAATCATCACACGCGCCGTTCTTGTTGGAAGTCGCATGGAAAGTGATCCAAGTGTCCTTGCCATCAGGGCTTCTAAAGAAGCTGTTGTGTCCTGTTCCGTAGCTTCCGTTACCGCTCTTGAGAACACAGCCGTTGGACTTCTTCCAGGCAGCGGCCTTGGCGGGATCAGTCTTGCCATCCCACTCTAGCAGAGCAACGCAGTAGTCAGGAGTCCAGCAGTAGTTGGCAGAGTAGGCGATGTAGGTCTTGCCGCCAAAGTAGAGTGCGTTCTGGCCCTCTTGCACGGGGACTCCGGACTTTTCCCAGGACTGGTCGGGCTGGGAGATGATGCTGAGGTCTCCGACTGACATGTAGTTGGAGCCGAGCTTTCGGACGCAGGTCGACTGGTGTTGGACTCCGGTCATGCAGGAGTAGACAAAGTAGTTGCCCCAGCCGTTGAAGCGGAGGATGGTACCGTCTATGCCCCAGTCGTCGGTGAGCTTGGCGCCGTAGGACCAAGAATCCCATGGAGAAGCTCCACCTGTATATTGATCAGCGCATATTCATGACTTTATGACAAACTACTTACCCTTGAGGACGTGCGAGCGCTGGCCGGTCAAGTCGTCACCAGACAATCCAGCAGTGTAGTAGAGGTACCACTTTCCATCAAAGTAGTGGATCTCGGGAGCCCACACATTACAGCAACGCGAGGCATTGCTATCCGTGTAGATGACCTTGGGAGTGGCCGTCTTGAGACCCTCAATAGTCTTTGCACGAGACAGCTGAAGGTTGGTCCACTCAGTAGAGATGAGGTAGTAGTACCCGTCAAAATAGGTAACCTGAGGATCACCACCACCGGGGTTACGGATGGGGTTTGTAAAGGCACGAGCCGAACCGAACAGCCCGAGGGCCAGGGTGAAGAGATTCCAAGAGACCATTGTGCAGATGATACTAAAACGAACCGTCTACATCAAGTTTCACGTCAGATTGTCGCCTGTCTTTTATACACTTGCTCTCAGCGGCTTAGCTAGCTGGTGGTCACCGCTCAGACATAGTGCTCACGAGATGCACAAACACGAGCTCCAACACTACTGGAGGATTTATTCCCACACTCAACGGACGACTTAAGCTTCTCCCACTAGGACCAGGCCGACTTCTCCATCAGGCTAATGGGCCGAAACGGAAGTCTCACGTGGGGCCCCGGTTGAGTTTGTTCAATCTATCCCATGCGGTCCAATAAAAAGTAGACAGGGCCTTGTAGGTCCTGACCAATTTCCAAGGTTACATCTTGTCTCTCGAGCAAGGGAACTCGGGATGCAAACCTCCGAAGTGTACATAAAAGGTGCATAAGACGATAATATGGATGCGCCCCAATAAAAAATGTCACGCGATTTAAGCCAAGGACCGGCTTTTGATGGAGGGTAGAAACTAAGTGCGCAAATTCCATGTGTGGACGGGAAAATGGCCTTGCCGTGAGGGGTAGAGAGGCTGGATCATGCTGATCACTTTTTGTCAATGACGTTAATTGTCCTAGCACAAGCAATTATGCCAAGGATGATCCAGTCACCGGGGTATGGGGAAGCGGTGTGAATGGGGCGGATAGAGCTGGATTGAAGTAGAGAGTGGCTGGGTAACTACAGTAGTTTGTCTAATCCGCTGAATAGACTTTTGCTGGTGTCTTTAATTTGTAACTTATGTGGACTCATTATTATGCCGCCTTACTTTTGCGGGTGATTTGTTTTCGAGACTACATAGTATGGACTTCGTGCTGGGCTTTATATTCTAGTTCTAGTGGCCTACCTAGGTAGAGAAATGTAGGTCTAGAAAAAGAATCAGGAAACGGAAAAACTATTCTCTCAAGGCTCGACTATGCTGCAACTCAGCAACAAAGTCTTGACTACCCATTTCAGATATGGTCGTTGTACTTATAAGTCATAGACATGCACTAGATAGTCAGACCAACGCAACAGGCATATATGCATTCAGCTCACGGAGCAAAGACATAAAAATGCATCATCAAACTCAATGCGTGTATCGAGACTAGGAATGCACTCGGAGCGAGCAGCATAGGTTTTTGCCCTCAGCCATTCAGAAAGTGGACCAGTGCCCACCAACCACCAAGGATACAGCTTGAGATTGCGGAACAAAAAGACAATCAACCCCGGCGAAGGGCAAAAAAGAAACAGATGCTCGGAGATGAGGGACAAGGGATTTGAACCCTTAACCTTCAGGAGATCCCAGTGCACTGGAATCTGACTATGAGGGGAGTTAGTTGAGTGATTTAACAGATGGTATCCATGTGATGCTTACCGCGCTACCGTTGCGCCAGCCCCCCTTCGATGACTTCCCTTGTGTCTCAAGCCGTTAAGAACCAGACGTCCGATCAATAGCCAAAAGATGCAAAAAAGAAAGAGTTGTAAGGAGATGAGGGACAAGGGATTTGAACCCTTAACCTTCAGGAGATTCCGGTGTACTGGAATCTGACTGATGAGGGAATTAGTGACTTGTTGGGAGGAGATGGATCACTTCAAGTGAACTTACCGCGCTACCGTTGCGCCAGCCCCCCTTGGGTTGGTTGCACTGGGCCTTCAGTTGTCGGTTCATGAGTCGTGGGAATTCTGGCTGCGGAGACTGTGTGGATTCTGCCGGCGGTGAAATGGCATCATCTCCATAGCTGTGTTTTGTCAAATAGGAAGAAGTTTGTTATGTGCTGCCTGTGAGTTTTGCTAGTATGCTGTGAGTGCTCACTGAAATAGCTGACATAGTGTTTAATGTGCCCCTATTAGATCTAGGACTCTTTTTACTCTGCATGAGATTGTTGTGTAGAAAACTCTGTAGAATTGTTTTCTCTCTAGGGTAGGTAGGCGGGAAATTATTCTCACCAAACTCGGGCTCCCATTCTTCTGAGATGACCTCCCTTTGGCCTTGACAATACTTCTTCAAATTTTTCCATTTCATAACCCATTTACCACGCACATCTCTGCGTTCGTGCCCTGTTCATAGGCCACTGATACGATCCTATTATTTCCTCGCTTCTTTCAGTCCCTCCGCACACCTCGTGCGGCAAAGGTATAACTTCTCTTTGCAGCTGCCTCCATTCTTACTTGCTCAAGACCTCTCGCCCCGGGCGCCCCCGTCCCGACTAGAACCGCTGTCTCCACAGCTGCTCTGGGCGGGTCGTCGTCGTGCTTCTTATTCATCTCCACGTCTGGGGCCATCCCAGACCTCTGACTCGACGTCTCGGGTGTTTTGCGGCGGCGAAGATATCTCGTCCACGATAGCCTGCCACCGCCCACATTTGCGTCCTCGACTGCTGAGGCTCTGCCATTCGCCGCCGCTTCGTTTTTCCGTTGGGATACGGCGCTCTGCCGTTGGTTAGGACCCCTCAGAGGTGTTTGTTGAGATGTTGTAAGTGTTCGTTTCCGATCCTCCCTCTTCTGGTGCAATCTCAACCACGATAGCCACCCCGTCAAAACTATGAGTGTTAAGGGCAATGCAATTGCCCAGTACGTCCAAAATCGCGAGTTGATTACTTTCTTCCCGTCCTTGGCTGACCAGTCAAACAGGTCCATTGAGAAAAGAGTCTAAGGGAGTCAGCCAATCTCAATGTAAATGAATAAGGCATTCTCGCTAGGATACTAACCGCGATGAACGCCCCTGGCAAGAAGAGGATGCTCATAACCGCAAGTGTAAACATTGCAAAGCTGTCATCCTTTGTTGTACGAGCAATATCCAGCGAAATCTTGGCCATGTCGTAATTGTTCTTGTTGTCACGCTGGGCGACGAGATTGTAGACCTATAAGCTACCCGTGAGCATATTTCGCCTTTGAGCCATATGGTCGGTAACCTACAATCTGTAGCTGACTTGATGCGATCTGACACTCTCTTGCTACTTCGAGCAGCAAGGCATTCTGCGTCGCTTGAAGCGCCTGTAGCCGTGCCTTTAATCGATTTGTCGACTTCCACAAGGTTTCATTTTTTCCGGTATCGTCCCCCTCCTCTTTAGGACAGTGCTTGATCACTATTGCCGAGATACATTCAAGTATGCGTCCTACAAGTAGCATATTTGCCTTGGTGCGCGCCTCACGCGTTGGGAGTATCGAAATGGCGGCATTCAGTATCCGAGTGGCGCGTTCGACATCCTGAACAAAGGACACAAGTCAGAATCAACCTGAAACGAGACATCCCGTATCATTTCCCCCAAAAAGAGACTTGCCATCTCGTTATAGAACACCCCAGACCACTGAGTTTCTTTCTCGACTTCATGGAGCTGGTTCGTGGTGCCTCTAACACTGGCTATGTCGCCTGCAGTAAGAAGCTCGCAGAATATGACTGGCAGCAGCATTGGATGATGGATGTCAGCCAGGGCAGTAGTCAGTTTCCTTGAAAAAGCCAATCTTTCGACGTCCTGCATTCCATGGATGAAGGCATTGATGGCTTGGCGCGAGGGGTCCCAATAAATCCCCAGCGTCCAGTCCTCGTTCTTGGACAATGGAAGGCGGAAGGTGAAGCCTATGAGGTTCAGTCAGAGAAGTGGGGTCGACGATGTTTAGCAGCCCGAAAATACATACATGTGCCGGTCGATGGCGGGTTGGCCTTGTGTTCGATTAACATCGGTATCCCTTCTGCGGGTCAACGACAGGATTCAATCGTTCAGGAGAGAGTATTCTGTGAAAACTTACCATCCAATAACCGATGAACACAGGTTAGTGGGGCCTTGAGAGTTTTAAGCACGTCCAAGAGCACGGCTTCGTCTTTCATTGTTACTGCCCCCTGATCCTTCTGAGTGGGCTCACCACACACACTGATGACGTTAGTCACATCGTGGATGCGATAATGGAAAGAGAGACTTCTTACACAATGGTAACTTCTTTGGTGGCATTTTGGGCGTCTCGAAGTCCCCGGAGCCATTGCTGGAGACCTTCGTCACCGTCCTTCTGTTCAAACAGCTCGTCTGCACTGGTCGTGTCTGACTTTGACTTGGGTAGTTAGCGGCGTTGTTGCGGTTAGGTAACTAACTAAGGGGGGAATCTCGTGGACTAGCTTACTGTGGTTTCTTTGAGCGTTAGAACAAAGTTATGTCCACTCTCGAACACCATCTGGCCAGGCAACCTGAAGGCTTGCTCCCCAACCTCTTTAATGTAGATTTCGTCTTGCAGTCCCGTGACCACGGTCTGCGGTTGTGTGGTCCCCGGCACCTCTGTCGGCGGTCGCGACATGGTGACCAGCAATTCCCCGAGATCTCGCTGACGAAACGGCTGTAGGTCACTGGCGGTCTGTTGGAAGCGCTGGACGAGCGAGAATTGTTGGTCGATCTGGTTTATAACACTCCCGATCTCATTTCTAAAAAACATAAACTTGACCCGACCCTGATTCTTGGCGACTATCTTGCGTAGGTCCCTGAGCCCACTATTAATTTCTTGCATGTTGTCGATGAAGAGTTGTAGCTCGTATTGTGGCAGATTGATGCCGCTGAGAAGGCTTAGAACATGCCGAAAGGACGTCATCCAGAGTTCCACGTTTTTCTGGATGTCCTTGCTCAAAGGGCCACGCCAATTGGCTATACTGGTTAGGATTTCCTGGCACAAATCCTGAGCTTCGCGCAGCTGGAAGGAAGCTATGCCTAAGGCAGTAACTGCCTTTAAAACGTTGATAGGATCCGCCATTGTAGCTTAGCTTGGAAGAAAAGAAAAAGATCTTGTTTCGTGATTCTGCGGTAACACAAGTGGCGCAAGGATGTTGTGGGGCAATTGAAACCATTTTACTATCAGTCAAGTCTCAAAGATGAAGTGGATGCCCAATTTCCTCTGTTGGGTTGAAATGCCTGTATGGGTGGATAAACTTACTCCCGTGCCTATGATAAATAAACCTATTGGACGCCATTCTGTCATGTCAATCAGCCACAGCAAGAGCTGTCAGGCTGCACTAACAACCTCCATCCAAGGCTAACTACATTGCATCGTATAATGTAATTGTAACAAGTTCTTGACGGTCAACGGGAGCGAGCTTGACGTCTGTATATATTTTCTGCTCTGTGTCTCGGACCAGCCTTTGAAGCCTGATGAAGGTGCCACTGTACCTATCTATATAAGATAACTTGGTTAATCTTATCTGCCGTCCAGTGTCTCGTTTGTTTCTTGACCAGACTGACTATTAGGAATGAAAGAAAAGTTCAGCTTGTTTGTGGGTACGTGGCAGTGCATGTTGTGTAACCTCAATGTACAGAGCCTGGTTCAGGTAATTGTTTGTGGCTGCCAAGGACGCGTCCTCAGAGCCTGACAGCATGCTGCAGCCTGTACCCCTCTTTGCTCCCCAACCGTCCACCAACATCGCCGATACCACCACACAGAACGATCAACGCTTTAGCATCGGAGTTGTTCAAAGTGAATAATGACAGAAGAGTCCGACACCAATATCTGGGACTCGCGGTTCGACGATGTCACCGTCACAACACCCGTCGCGGTGAATGGGTCCATATCCAAAGCCAACGCCGAAGCAGGTGACCTCTTGCGGGACGTCATGATGATCGTCAGGAACGGGCTCCCCTATGTCGCTCACGAATTCCTGCGCTTCGATAGTCACCTTGGCCAAGGGACCAGCTTTGAAGTTAGCAAGGAGATCTACAGCAACCCAATCGGAGAACAGCCTCACTTCGTCGCGGTAAAACGCCTCGTCATGAGGCGCGAGACGGACGCTCCAGAAGAGTCTGCTAGGGAGTTGAGGGCAGAGTCGAGACGACTTGTCAACGTCAAGCGAGAGGTACGCGTGCTCACTCATCCCAAGCTCCGATCCCATCCTTGTCTCGTCTCGGCGACCGGCTGGGGAATGACTCCCCACACGGGTGGTAGCAAGAGGCCTTACCTGGTAATGAGCTACTCCATGGATGGCACCCTCAGTCATTTTTCTCAAAAACGGAGCCTCAACCTCATCGAAAGACGATTTCTTGCTCTTGATGTGGCCATGGGAATTCGTGCACTACACGACTGCAACATTGTCCACGGAGACGTCAAGCCAGACAATGTCCTCGTCTATGACTACAGTACAAGGCTTGAGGAGCATGAGCGTCATTACCAAGCAAAGCTAGCTGACTTTGGGTCTGCGTTGTTTCAAGAAGACCCTAGCCTCCAGCAGGCCATCTATCTTGGCACTCCAAAGTACAACGCTCCTGAGATCCGCGGTTTGCAGAGAGAGCAGGACGAGGACAAGGGTGATGATTTGATTCCCCTCTTCAACCGGTTCAAGGCAGCAGATTGCTACTCGTTTGGTCTATTGCTCTGGGAAACCATCAACCGTGGCAAGTCATTCACCGAGACAGAAAATCCTCTCCAAGAACTTGAAACAATGTTTTGGGGAAAAGAAAACGCCGTGTTGGATAAGGCGATAAAGTTCTTCAAGGACTGGAAAACTACCTTGGAGGCGCTTGATAAGGAGGAATCTCAATCACGAATCGGAGTGTTCCCATCCAATCCAACCCGCTTGGAGATGCAAGGGGTGTTGAACGAGCGTCGTGCCCATCTTGATCCCATTGACGCACCGCCAGATGAAGAATCACTGGAAGCATTGAGGAACACGGTGTCGCTATGCTTGAAGGATAGCATCTGGAAACGAGGCAACATGCATCAGATCGTCGAGGCTCTTGCCAAGGGAGTAAGGTAACGTCACTCTTCTTCACAACCAACTCGCACATGTTGACTTAGTTTACCCAAAGCGACCTACTTCCCCCAGGGGGAAGCACGACAATGAAGGTTCTGCCTCGGACTCGACAGCTCAACGGCTCTAGTCCGTTTCTCGAACCCGGTTACGAGACTATCAGGAGAATCACACCATTTGAGGCCCCAACCTCTAGACTCTTGCGCCTCGAAAAGACATCCGAGAAGCTCCGTGTGGTGCCAATGGATGTCCCTGCCGACCCTGCCCTCCAGGTTGCAAGGCTGCCGCCAGTGAAGCGTGTTGGAACGTTGGTCCTAACGCCACAGGCTCATTGCTATGGATCGGAAGACATGTTTCGAGTGAGGATATCATATATGACCATGAAGTGGATGCTAATAGTTCATTAGGCCTCTATTAACAGGCAGCCACCTTGGGAAAACCAGTCCGCAGCATTTGAGTTCCTCCAGCACGCGATCAAAACTGAAAAGGATCAAGATAGAACGGCTCAGGCATACTTACAGCTGGCAATCATGTACCTGATCGGATACGGAGTTGCTGATGACAGTTCAAAAGCACTACAGCATCTTGAACTCGCAAGCAAACACAACGAAGTTGCTAGAGTGATTTTCGAGAGAGTCCGTACAGCCTTGGGTCCTGAAAATGACCACAAAAACGGGACGGAAGATGGGCTAGCGCATATCACCTATAGGAACCCAGACATGTTTCTTGATGGGGCTATCGAGCGAAGTGGCAAAGCAGATGAGCAGTTCTTGACACTCGGCCCTGTCAAGATTCAGTCATTTGAGATCTTCTCCCGATTGGTCAAAAAGGGCAAGAAATATGAACCTTTTGAGCTATCCGACGCATTCACGGACGCTTGCAGGGATGGCCACCTGGACGTGGCAATACTCCTGGCTCAACACTGTACCGACATCTATACCATCGACGAGGAGAAGCCCAACCCGTTTCATTGGTTGATCATGTTCAGCCAAGAGGATGCAATCAAGGTTCTCGAGACTGTTGCGTCTTCTCAGACGAAGGAGATGGAGAAGAAATTCCACCTGAAGGCCATACGCTCCTTGTTGAATAGTGAGCATGACACGACTGTGTTGCTCCCACACCGCTGTCTTGAACTTCGAGGTACACCGCTTCACTGGGCTATCATGGCGGGTTATAAGGACCTTGTCGAGGCCTTTCTCCGTCTTGGGGCTGATGTCAACAAGAGAACAAATTCACGAACAACGCAGCATCAGGATGCCTACCGAGAGCATCATCCCAGTTTCAGTCCACTCGATGTTGCAGTGGCGTGTCATTTCCCGGACATTATCAAATTGCTCCTCGACCACGGTTGTGAAGTTCATGGGGGAGACTTCCACTGGTCGTTTTCGTCATTTCACATGCTTGGGTATCACACACTGCCCTTTTCCAGGTACATGTATCATGGCAAGAATCACCGTGCTGCTCTACGGGAGACAATCCAAATCCTCAAAGATGCAGGCATGGATATCAATGGTCTTGACAGCGAGGGTCAGACGCCGCTCCTCGTCGCAGTCAAGAACATGGATCTTGAACCCTACATCCTTGAGGAGTTGCTGTCAGCTGAGGCTACAACAGGGCCTGTGGACAATGAGAAAGAAGGTAATGTAGTCGCCTCGGCGATAATGTGTTGTGGACACCGGCGTTTCTCAGCTTGGAAGATTCCTCACCTTCTCCCGTTGGTTCAAGACATCAATTCCTTCAGTTCAGGGGAGAGAAGTCTCAACGCACTACAGTACTGTGCTTTCTTTGATGCAACACGGGCTGCCGAGGCTTTGCTTCGTTGGCCACAAACCGACATCGACGCTGTAGATGCTTCAGGCGACATGGCGGCCATTTCTCTAGCTGCACAGAGGGGTTCATTGGAGGTGCTAACCCTGCTAATTAAGAAGGGTGCCGATATCCATAAAGGGGAACCGATTGGTAAGGCCATCTGCTTTGGCCACATTGAAGCAGTCAAGATACTCCTTGATAATGGGGTTGGC
The DNA here is from genome assembly GCA_013186415.1 of Fusarium sp. NRRL 66088. Classification (NCBI taxonomy): domain Eukaryota; kingdom Fungi; phylum Ascomycota; class Sordariomycetes; order Hypocreales; family Nectriaceae; genus Fusarium; species Fusarium sp. NRRL 66088. Next base: position 25,268 of record JABCKD010000146.1, read on the forward strand.
GTTCAATTCTCTCTGAACAATGGATCCGAGACGACTGTGCTGAAGTATGCGGTCTGCAAGGGCTCCGAAAGACCATCCTATGTCAGAAAATGCCTGGGACTCTGTCCTCAGCTTCACGAGAAACATGTTCTTGATTACCAAGACGATACCCTGGCCCGCTGGACCGCTCTCCACCATGCCGCATACTTTGGAGATGTTGAAGGTGTCAGGGCTCTTCTCGACGCAGGCGCGGACACCCACAAGATATCTGCTGTCGATGAAACACCTCTTGAACTAGCAACTCTGATTCTCCAAGAATTCACGCACCCCGAATCAAAGGCATTTGTCCGTCAAGGACACTCGCGCATCAAGAGGGACATTCACGCATTGGACGGAACAGCGTATGACTACTATGAAAGGGTCAAACGACTGGAGATGGGCATGGCGGATCGCCTAGATGAAATCATAGATCTCCTCCGAGAGGCCGAACTGGCCCAATACCCCGGAGGATTCGATTCGCGGCCAAAACGAAGAACTGTGAGGGAGCCAAGGGTGGGACAGTTTTGGGAGCCGGAGCCTACGAGGTCGCGAGACGAGTACTTTCTCATGCTATATGGTGATATTGAACGTCTTCAAAAACCTCAAGAGGTTGATATTGTATCTAAAAGATAATTTCGTATGTACTTTTACTAGTTTGGCAAGCTTCCTACAAAGACAACCATAACCGCGCAGTATGCTGCCGTTGCAGAAAAGATCTCATAGTTGCGGGACGATGTTAACCAGCAGAGAGAAGAAGAAAAGATGCCAGTGAAAGCGGCAATAACCCAAAGTCTTGTCGGGACTGCTTTGACGGCATATAGTATTCCAATGGGGACCACCAGTGTAGCCACGGCGAAGAGAGTGGTCAACGCTCGTGAGACGGCAATTACTTTGGATTGTTTGATGAATTGGATCTGTGGATCATCTGATTTTGGGTTTGAGTCCTGGTTGAACCGTTAATCTTATATCCTTCAAGAATATATATATCCGAAAGGAAAATTCCGTCTGTGGGGTTATGAAGCGTTACTAACCTTGCAAAGGCTGGACATGCCGGCATATCTCCCAAGAAATGTCTCCAGACCTCCCTTTTCCACAGAATGCTTGGCCCGTCTAACATCACTCCAGTCGTTGAGGAACGTCGACTCTGCAAAAGCCACTGGCTTCTTCCCATCCATCCAGTTTGCCACGCTTTGAATCTCAGACTCATCCGGCTCGGGGCGCTCAAGATGAGTGTAGAATGCGGCGAGTAATGCGTCTATATGGATTTAGTCGATTAAACCAAGAGGATAAGTCTTTCGTCTAGTTCCACTTGCTTACCGTACTCCTTTAGCTTCTCCTCTATCTTTTCCAAAAGTTCCTGTCGTTCCTTGTTCGCTTCGCGGCGTCTATTCGTTGTGAGAAGATAGGGATTCGTTTGGCTTTGTGAAAGGTCCAGCTGATCCAACTTCTGCTCCAGTTCTATCAAGTCATCTTGTTTGTGCAGTAGAACGCGCGTGTGTAAACGTGCGAAGCATCGGAATATTGTGAAATCTGGGTCGCTGCTAAGGAACGCTGATAACGAAGGATAACCACGAGGAAACGATTCAACTGAAAGAGAGGTTAGGACAAGAACTATCATAGTAAGAGATAGTCTCTGATGACTCTGTGGGATGCATACTTTGTGGCGTATTTCTTGTAAAAGATGGACGAGGAATATCGTGGTGTGATTGATATCTCGCAATTGCTATCCAAATGTCAGACCTATCAAGACTATTTCAACCAATTACCAGAGAGAAAAAGTTCAATGATGTGGTGTGCCCCTTACGTCTTTGTCTGCTAACAAATTGTGGCTGCTGTATCGTAGAAGCCGTCGCGCTGGTCGAGGCCCCTGATGCTGTCGTTGCCGTCATATTGTCTTACCTTGACGCAAGTTGACTGTCTTAAGAGCTTGCCAAGGAGAGAATCAACCGCCTGATATTCTTCTTTGAGCGATAAGATGTAATTTCCACTGTCAGACTCTTCACCGTAACATTGAGTCTTTAAACAATAGCTCAGCCATCGCTAGGTACGCCTGATTTCTGTGAAATATGCAGATTTCAAGGCCCCCCTCCCTCATGCACTGAATCCCATTGGTGCAACAGACCCAGCGGCCTCCATAACACAGGCCGCAGAAGCCTGGCTGCGCCCCCCGGCCTGCATCAAATCAATAGCTTGGCACCCGCAGACTGCTCTCGGGTACCGCCACTGGATGCCTCTGACCATTATCCAATCGCTCCAGTTGGTACGTGGCATTCTCAAAGTCGTTGGAGACGATCTTGTAGGGGCCCGCAGGCTGCTGTTGTCCAGAGATCTGGAGGTAGACGGTCTCGCCGACTTGGTAGAGTGGCTCACGGGGCCACTGCAGGGGGGGTTCAGCTGGGGTCAGTCACAGATCTCTAACCGTTATTGCCTCACTTACGTCGGCTTTGTTCCCGTATTGCTCAACGCGAGAGCGATAGCGTCCTTTCGCGCTCTCCGAGAAGCCTGTCTGAGGCTGAGTGAGTGTCAGCTAAGGAGGAATTGTAGGAAGTAGAGTATTATTTGCCTCTTCGTCTTCAGAGGAATCCTCAGGCCTTGTTCGGCGACGTGGGTTATCAGGCTCCGACATGCTCACTAATCTGTGACTTTAAAAAACACTAAGAAAGGTGATAGCATTGGGTATAGGACTTTGGACGAATTACCGCAGGCTATATACTTGCGGGGTTGCTGTTCGCCAGGCTCTCATCGGGCAATCTCGCCGGTTGGCGATAACCCTCCCGGCTGAGAGAAGAGGAAACAACAATTCAGCCGCCCCCGCGTGATAGGCCTTGTTCCAGTGTGTGTTACACAGCATAGCAAATACGTTTATCCGGCAACTCGGCTGATGCATCCCCTCAGGGTGTTTTTCCCCTCATGTCAAATTCTTCTCATGCATGTCGATAGTGTTTCCTGAAAGCCGGTCAAATGACTGATGCCGACCTCGTCCAATCGTTCAACAGTGGCATCCAGCCAGGCTTACACATTCCATACACCCAAGTCCACGTCTTACTCATCCACTGGGACGTGAATGATCTTCAAGGTGTGGAAGAGGAAGTTCAAAGACTCCGAGATGTGTTTCAAGCAAAGTACAATTACAACAGTGTCATCTTTCGCATCCCCACTGACAAGTCGTGTCGCATACGGCTCAACAAGGAAATTCTCGGTTTCGTCGAGAACCAATCTCAGCGAGATGGTTTAATAATTGTCTATTATGCTGGTCACTGTGGTCCCGGTGACCACGGCCAAGCTGAGTGGGCGGCTTTCGAGGATCAGAAACAACCCAAGCTCTCGTGGAATGAAGGACAACAGCTGTTGTTCTCAGCTCCAGGAGACGTTCTTCTCATTCTAGACTGCTGCAATGCATCACTCATTGCTTTGGGTTCCAAGGATGAGGGGAGTCGCTTCGAGCTGATCGCTGCTTCGGCCAAGGATGGCAGAACGCCGGTGCCAGGGACAAAGTCTTTTACAACCACTCTTACTAAGTTACTAAAACAACATGCCGACGAAGGCATCTCGTCTGAAAATCTGTCTTCTGAGCTGAGAGAACATAGAAAAATCACCGGTATGTATCCGTGGCCAATCTATGCATCAAAGACGTACTCACATTTGAGATTATTAGAGACACCCGTCTTTCACAATTTTGTGCGGAAATCTCCAACAAGCATTCGACTGCAACGCCTGAATGAGGAAAATGGATTCATGGAGAAACCCTCCAGTTACCTCTGGTTCAGAGTGTCTCTCTCAGGCGACGTGACAGGCACCCAAATCGCCGAGTGGCTGAAGAGCGCCCCTCCAAAGCATGCCACCGCTGTCAGAATTGAAGCTGTTGTAAGCCGTGCCAGACGAATCCAAGAAGCGTTTCCCAAGGGTTCAGTATTCCAAGAGCTGTCTCAGGCTGCCAGGGAGGAGATTGAACGACGCATGCGAGGGTTGGACACCGTCATGGCTGCCGCTGCTCAGTACGCCAAAGAATCAACAACTATCCCTCCAAGCGAGAAAGAAGATGCTATTCATCGGTCGTTTGATGAGATAGAGGAGACCGTGTCCACCGTCTGCACTGCTATTGAGACTCCTTTATTGCTCGAGGATACAGCAACAAGAGACCTAAACCACCCTCAAGACACGAGCGTCGACCACAAAATCCCCTCGCTTGTCACAGCCGCCGATGTGGGTGCTGCACTTGATCTCCGTCAGGCTATTCTCAACGAAGAAGCATGTCTCTACACTGTCGAGATCAGCTACAAAACGATCATGTTCAAAACGGCCAATAGTCGAGGAGCCTCCAACGGCACATCCAACCACAGCCGGTTCAAGTACGGCACGCTAGCCGGTCAACCTGTCATTATGGAGACGTACGAGTACAAGGAGGCAAAGGACTTCAGTGGTCAACCACAACCACAGACACTTCACCAAGCGCGCCGGATCACTGGGCTGCTCCGCCACCCCAAGCGTACAGGATTTCACATCTTGCCTTGTGCAGGCTTCTTTTGGAATCGCGGTACTAGAAGCGAGATGGGACTTGTGTTCAACCTTCCTCCAACGTTTGAGCACGGTGATGGTAGTGGTGTTGAGACTCTTCTTGAACTGTACAAGATGCACAAACTCGTTCCTCTTGGACATAGGATCCACCTCGCATGGGCAATGACAGCTGCCATTGAACACTTTCATCGGGTGGGGTGGGTACACAAGAGTATTCGAAGCAACAATATTGCATTTGCAGCCATGCCAAAGATATCGTTGACTCGGGACTCCTCAAACGGGGAGGATGAGAACTCAAGCTCACCTAATCTCGGTGGCTTCGATTTGAGCAACCCATTACTCTTTGGGTTTGAATATTCTCGCGCAGATGATGCAGCCACCTACTTGGAAGAGGACCACTCCCGAGCAAACAATCTCTACCGCGTCCCAGAGCGATGGAACAAGCCAGCAGCACGATTCAAGAAAAGCCACGATGTCTACTCGTTAGGTGTAGTCTTGTTCGAGATTGCGCTCTGGAAAGACGTCAACTCAGCCCTCAAGTCTTTCAAGTATGACCCGAACGAAATTGCACCATCCAAGGTGACCAAAGTTCTGGAGGACAAGTGCGTCAAATCGTTGCCACATCAAGTGGGTGCAGTGTTTGCGCGATGCATTTTGACTTGTTTGGACTTTGAGACGAGAACCAAAGGCCTGAGCGAGTATGAGACTCAAAGGTATTTTCAGAAGAACGTTGTTGAACCGATGGGAAGGGCAGTGCGAAGGGTTTAGAGTGAATGACTACCTATGCTCTTATTTTCTTTCCAGTCTGCTCTAGCCGTGCCTCATAGCAAGCTGGTGCTATGTGCCAGGTAAACACATCTAACTATTCACCAAGGCTCTTTAAGGCATTCTCATGATACATATCCAGTCTAACAGCTGAAGAGGCCCTAGTACTACCCCCTTCACGTTCAAATCCCCCGTCACTCTCTCATCGTCATCCATTCACCAGTCATTGGATCATAGTGAAGATCGTACAAGACCTCTCCCCCCTCGCCGCCCTGAACCTGGTAATCCACAACCAGGTTCGGCTCATTGTAATGACCCATGAACTCAAGTTCAAACGCGAGGTCTGTGCCAGGGCTCAAAGCAGTCCGGAAGGTGAAGGTGAACGGTTCAGATCGAAGGACTCGCCGGTTATACGCGAGCTTGACAGATTGGAGATACGACACGGGTGTACCATCGACATCAACCCCGCTGAGCGTCAGCGATTGGCGATCGTTATCATCAGTCTCGGCCGTGATAGCCAATCTTCGTTTGAGGATAAACGCAGGAATTGGCAGTTCCAGGCCCTGCATCACTCGTGTCATCAGGCTATCAGCCTCGGAGTAGACGCGCATCGCCGAAATGCTATCAAACGGCGTCTTTTGGAGGTTGCAGATAACAAGTTTGGCATTTCGTCTCATCCCACAGATCTCTGGTATCCCACTAGCTGGTGTGACTGTTAGAGACGAACCGAGAACAAGGCACAAGTCAGCCTTTTCAGCATGATCAGTTGCCAGCTGAAATGCTTCGGTCGGTAAGTCCTCGCCAAAGTTGATGATGCTGTCGTGAAGAAGCCCTCCGCAGCGGGTACATGTGCGGCCGGTTCGATGATCGTGGACAGTCTTTTCGTAGGTTGCGACTGCTCGAAAGTCTGGTGGTATTAGCACAAGAATGGCATCAAGGGACTATGCATACCGCGGATATAGTCCTTGCCACAATCTTTACAATATTCTCGATTACTATTACCGTGAAGCTCCGAGATCATATCCTAAAAATGGTTAGGTGAGCACACAGAAGTCTTGATCCGTGGCTGGCGATGCTTACCGGCTGAATACCACTTCTGCGATGCAGCCCATCACAGTTCTGGCTGACGAGATACTTCATAATGCCTCGGTTTTGTAGTTCTAGCAGCGCCATGTGACTTGGTGTTGGGATTGCCTGAAGAGTGCTCACGGCTTTGGTGGTGCGCGCTCTCCCCTGGGCTCTGAGCGTCCAGGCACCTTCAGGGCCACGAAAGTCGGGAATGCCTATGTTTTTGATCTTGATTCAGCTATGTCTATGTGATGGTGGATAGAGAAACTGACCTGCGGATGTAGACACTCCCGCGCCCGTAAAGACGATAAAGTGCTTGCTCTTCTTGATGAGTTCGACAAGCTTTGATGCTTGCTGGTCGATCACCTCGGGAGGATCTCGGCGTTCCGGCAGTGGGACTTTCGGCGCAGTAGAGGCCATATTGATTGTGTCTATAGTGCTATGGACTCTGATGTTGTTGCGGTGAGAGGTGTAAACATTCAGCTTACGCTCGAGGGGTCAACCCCTGGATGTTGATTTTAGCTCTTCCTTTTAGGCAGCAACCCCGCTAGTTATAACGTTAAGAGTAAGATGACGACGTCCCGGGAATGATGGCCAGGATGATTGGATAAGAATGTTTGTCTCGTGATTTATATCATGATTTTTAGGCGACAATCCTACTCTATTTCAGGGCTTAATACTGTGAGGATATCAAGTGAACCCAGGCAAACTACCGACATGTGTCTATGTTGTGACCAACCCATGATCTAGAAATACATAATTAATCCGATTAACCAAAAGCAGTGATTGATCAACTCAATCATGAAGAAGAAAAAAAGCTTATGAAACTCATAAAAGGACATTGCGAAGATGCGCCAACTATAACGCCCGCTCAAACTTCACCTTGGCCTCGGGAAGCTCAAACCCAACGACACTCCCATCCTTATCTAGAAGAAAAACAACACTTTCCTCAACACCAGTAACGGCACCGACCTCCTGCCAGGTAATGCAAGTTGGTGTTCCCATGTCAATAGGAGCGCTCCTGTCCTGGAAGACGGCGACAAACTGATGCTTGGACTCGTCCTGCACGTTGCTAGGGTAGATTCTGAAGTCCAAGTCGGCTACCTTGATTCCAAGCTTCTCGGCTGTCTCTGCCTTGACATCCACCTTGCCGATGGTGAGGCTCTGGATCTCGAGGCCTGGGCCGTTTTCGGTGATGTTGAGAACAGCTGCACCGCCGTCAGCAGCCTTATAGCTGCCTGCGTAGCGCTGTGCCAACTCCTTAGCGGCAAAGGCTTGCATGTAGCCAAGAGACTCGCTAACAATGTCGGCATACACATTGAGATCAAGCTTACGGTCCTCAACAGTGCTATCGTGCGCAAGAATGGCGAAGCCGGCGTTAAAGTCAGGCGTGAGACCAAAGTAGCTGGCGTACTGTCCGATAGTACCGCTCTTGGTCAAGACGTCCAGGACAGGCGAGATGGCAGTTGATCCAGCACGGTAGACCTCCCAAGGACGACCAACACCATTGCGCAGGTTGGATGTATCCATGTTGGGGTGGAGCCATCGTCGAGTGACGGCAGGTGAGAGGAGTTTGGAAGACAGGATGGAATGACCCGCGCGAGCAAGGTCCTCGATCGAGCTGACGAGAGACAAGGCACTGAAAAGATTAGTAAGGGGATGTTCAAAATTTTGGCCACACGACACTTACCCAGGCTCTCCGATTTGCGAAGTGTTCAGTCCCTCAATGGCAAATACATCTTTGTCATCAGGGCTCAGCAGGCCGCTGGACTTCATGTTCAAAGGACGCAGCAGAACATGATCAAAAACTGAACCCCAAGAGCTCTGTTTTCTTCCATGTCGGGTTTGCCTCTCCATGGCGAAGGCGAGTAGCTGGAAGGCAGCGTATGACACAACGGGGGTTGTATCGGGGAGGAAAACGGGAGGCTTCTTTGCAAAATCGCCAACAAAGGCTGCAATCATCAGCATTAAGTCTTGTCATGTCATATTCCTGTCAATACTCACATGCGTAATCACAGGTCTCGCCAATGGCACAAGCCTGGGCTGGTAATGCTGTTAGTGCATGTCTTAGGGTCGCGATCATTATAACTCACATTGACGACTGAGTCCAGACATCTGACCAGCCAAAGATCCAATGGTAACTTCTTTCCAAGGCACCGTCAACGATCCCTTGACTTTAGCCAACTCTGGCAAGTACTTGGTGATAGGAGTCTCCCAGTTATCGCCATTCTTTGCCAGCCATGCGTACACAGTAAACACCATGGTTAAATCACCAACGGGAAACCTTGTTGTCGAGGTGAGGTTGGTCTTTGTAGCAGCTTGATCCTCAGGAGAGGTGTAGTGGTACTCGAAAAAGACGGGATCATCACGAAGCGATTCAGCACCTCCGAACAGAACCACTGAGAAAGAGGTAGTGTTTGCCGAGATAGGACCATAGTCCTCACTTCCACCATTCTTGATGAGGTCATCGAATACTCCAGCGAACTTGGATTGAAGCTGAACAAAAGTCTTGGAGGACTTGTCGATGGTCGGAGGAGGGTAGTATGCGCCTATGAGAGGGCAGGCTGAAAATGGAATGTCGTCGTCGTTTTGCTGAGCAGATACTGTGGTGGTGAATCCGCCCAAGACCGATGCGGCAGCCGCCAAGGGAATAAAAGAACGCATTTCGAGCAATTTTGAAGAGGATTAGATAAAAAGGAAAAGAGGTAGATGGAGAGGATGAGGATACTGAGCCATTGTTGGTTTGACCATGTCTTATTATACATGTCAAGCAGACTGGAGTCCCGGCACCCACGGAGAATATTTCTACGCTTGAATGAGGCTTAGAAGCCGAAATTAGTAGATTGACGATCAATCCTTCAATTAACCAAGGATTACACGGCATTTACTGTACAAAAGGTTGATTTGAGTGTGAACCTCTTAGTCCGTACCTTAGTCCGTATCTTACTCCGTATCTTAGTCCGACTCGGACTAAGAGTCGCGGGTCCGGAGGTAAGTCTATATTTTATTCCGTATCTAAATCTGTTGCACTCAAGGAAATCTATCTCCAAGACCGAAATTACCAGGCATGTCGACAGGGTCCGTAAAAAGGAACGTGCTAATGTCAAACTCTGCGCCCTGGTACCAACCCCCTCCCCAGGCATTGTCATTCGGATACGCTGCCAAGTTAGCAACAGGCATGCTCTCAGCCTCCACTACAACTGCATTGGGTTGATCCACAACCTGCGGGCTAGGCGTGGTGGTGATTGCAAGGTCATCGCCAGCTTGCTGATGGTACCAAAGTTCAAGTCGAAGGACTCGTTTGGCCAACCCTTCAAACGGGTGTGTTTCGGCACTCCTCGTTCCGTTCTCAGAGCCAGCCGCTGTCCTTAAACGGAGTACAATCTGCCGAAGTGTATGTGGCATATCCAAGAACCGACGAAGATGTCCGGTTGATCCGGAGATGGCCCCTCTGATAGCAATCAGATCAAGACGGACAGCCAGAGATAGACCGCAATAGATCATGATCCAGCCCATGTTTGACATGGCCATTTCCTCTCCGTGTGGCAGAACAAGTACGACGCTGATCAGTGAGCGAGCTGCTGACATACTGGCAGAAAGCCAGTCTATGTGAGAAGCTTGGCCTTCTGGTTGGTTCTGATTGTGATGGAACTTGTCGAGGCCAAAGGGAGTTCCTCGGGGCGATGCCTGGCTGAGAAGAAGCTCCAGCATATGAAGTTGCAATAGCAACGGTGCTAGCGGCGTGTCAGATATATACCTAGGTACTGAGGGGATAATATAACTTATGGGACTTACGACTGTCGCTAAGAGGAAAGGGCAACGTCGCCTTGATCTCAGCACACTCCTGTGCAATCCGTTGAGTCTCTTCCCAAAAAGGCGAAAGGTCTTGAGCAGCAGAGGGCTTGCTGACTATGTCATCGACCCTTTCAATAAGAGTCTGCACGCGGATAATGAAGACAAGATACTTATCAGTCGGGTGCATGTTGAGTAAGCCGAGATGTTCGCAGCATCTTGAGATGTATGGCGAATAAGACATGTGACGCGACTTCTGAAGTACAATAGAGGAGCTTTTGGACAAGTTAGAAGAGACAATCGGACTAGTAGAGTCGACTCACGTAGATGACAGGTAATATGCACCTGCAAGAGCGCGCATCTCGGGTGGGCCCCAGTCTGGTTCGTCCTTGTCCTTACCACCGCCCACGTCCCATAGCTCTGGTCTCCTAGGTTTGTCAAGGCGCATATCGCTAATTATGCTTGTGGCCAGATGCAAATGCTGTGTATATCTCTTCGGTCGAGGTTGGTAGTGCGCCCTAGGACCAAAGTTTAGCACCGTCGTTCGCTTTTGATGAGACAGGCAGTATACCAAGCCAGATGTATCAGAAGGCCATGAAGTAGGTCAAGGTCATTGAACTTTCCGCTTATCATCTTTGCAGCAATGACTTGGTTAAATAGATCGCCAAGTGCTTTTTGACGACTTGTATCTGCATGCGAAGCAGCTGCAAGAGCAGCTAGACAAGCACACGGTCGATACGAGTTGGTTATGCTAACCGAGATATCCTTTGGGAATACAACAAACGGAAAGTAGGGTGTCATCCTAGCTCGAAAATAGTTTAGAAGTTTGTCCCCATCTTCCAAAGATAAAATCCCTCGTTGGAAAGGGTCGAGAGAAGCATCTTTATTAAAGATGTCACCAGGGCTTGTAGTTGAGGCTGAAGTGCCCGAGTTTGATGGTGATTTAGAGTCTCTCTTGGATTTAGACCTTAATTCCAATCTAAGACAAGAAAAACAAACAATTAGCAAGAATTAAACAACCTTTTTTTTAGTTCTTAAGAGTCCTCACCTGTGACGACTGGTGTTACGCGGCCGACGCCTGGCCGGGTTAAAAACACATGTCTTGCCAAGCCGAAGACACCGATCACAAAGATCAGAATCCTGAGTCTTGTCACACTTGATCTTGAGATTAAAACATGTCTGGCATGTTTTGAGCAACGTTACCGATGCTTGATTCTCATTTGACGTGCTCATGATGTGTTTGGTGAGAGTAAAGAATGTGCAAGCTTGTTAGCCAATGCGACGACTTCTTAGGCTTGGCGAGAGTCACGTGTGCCTTAATAATAGCCCCCAACCTGGTTATCGAGGTAGGATTCAGCGGATAAGCAAGGACTGACATGAACAAGCTATACCTTAGAACATATTATTCAGCTGGTCTTTTTACGATATGGGCGATAATTAACGGCATTTTCTTACAATATACCAGCCAACTTGTGGTGTTGCTTCTAGATTCCGGGGAAAAGGTGATATCCAATGCCTCGATATTGTCCAGTTCAACTGGCAATACTAAAAACTACGGAAAAGGACACGTTTTTTTGGTAAAGAGAAATAAAGAAAGGCTATAAATTTGCGTACTATTTCATTGTAAGATTTAAGTGGTAAAACTAGAGATACGTGCCGTCAAATCGCGCCATAGGAAGGTAGAGTTAATTCTACCATGCCCTGCTGACAGATAGCCAGAACAAAACGAAAACAGACCTCATATCAACCTCACCCTCTTTAACACATCCAACTTCGAATTCTCCCAGTGACTCGTCAGTCGACCTATCAGTCGAAATCTGCCGTCAGCCTCTGGTCGCAGAATAACGGTGCTCTTCATCCCGTTGGGCTTGAAAACATGATCTCCCAAGCGGGGTTGAAGGTCATCGTTCCAGAGGCTCTCACGGAAGGTGAACATATCCCCCTTACTCGTTCTCAATGAGGTCCACGCAGAGGCCGCTATCTCCCTCCAGCCCGCCAGAGCGCACGTAGCAAAGTCTGGATCCCTAGAGGAAAAGTCTTGCATGCTTCCCAGGTCCATTCTCTGAGCGAGTTCAAACAGTTTGTCTCTGCATAGTGCCTCCGTGTGGGGCATGGTTGGATCGTGTCCTCCTGTGCCGGCTACATACCTCCAATGCCGCTCACTGAAACTACCTAGAGGGCTAGTAATTTGCTCCCTAAGCTGACGCATCGTACTCTGGAGATCCATACATGTTCCCACAAGTTCCAGGCCTTCTGGCCTAGAGACTGTTGATGGACGCTCCGTGCGAGCGATGCAGATACCACAATCGTAACCCGTAATGGAAATCTCCCGAGAGTCAGTCGAGAAGCTTGGACGCAGTCCTGGAGAGGCACCCCAGTTTATGTAACCGCTGGATTTTATTTTTGATATGCCCTGTTCACGGACACCGATGGCTGGAACCCATGAAGGTACTCCAGGGAGGGATTTCATGTGCCCGTCGAGGATGGTGAGATCAGCGGTGTTTCGAAAGATATACACGGCGCATTTCCAGTAGACCTCCTCACATGATATCTTGTAGTCTGGCCAAAGAGACTTCGGTAGACTCTGCAGTGGGACCATGGCGACTAGACCGTATATTTTGTCCACGGCCTCGGTACATGCGAGCTCAGAGAACTCCTGGATGAGCTCCAGTAGCCGATGACCTGCCGGAAGGTCTGTACTTTCGACGAGTTTCTTTCTGAGCGATGAAATGCCGAGAAAAGAGGTGTGGGGACCACCGGAGATGGTCACAGACTCCTCGAGCTCCAGACGGTCCTTATGTGTAAACTCATCCCAACTCAAGACGTGCCGATTCACTAGGATAACGGGCCCATCTTTTGCGAGAACAGCTTCTTGTACGGTCCATAGCCTCTGGAAATAAGTGCAATGACGGAGAGCCGATGCCACAGCAAAGTGCATCAGGTGTTGCTTCCGACCCTTTCCAGTAGGCTGTCGGCTCAGACGTTGGATTGGAAACTGCGGGCTGCGGACGTACACAGCGTATCTCTCGAGAGCCTCCTCCCTATGATCTTGACTCATTGGGCAGTCCTCGTCGTCAAAGCCTATCCAAGAGTACTTGTCGGCTTCAATCCACGGTTTTAGGAAGTCGGGCGGGATAGGCATGACCCCGAGCCACAAGAGGACCTCCTCAGCGGTGCTATAGATCTGGTGCATGTTGGGGACTTGCTTCGCCTTCTCTTCCTTGTCATCTTGGTTGATGCAGATGGCGTCCAACCATATGGGTAACTGGGAGAGAGTTTCGTCTTCAAACATGGACTGCCGCATCTGTCGAAGGCCCTCAAAGAGGTTCACCGTCACCTCAAACTCATTGCCGTTAAGGTGTATCGTGCGGCGGACATTGCTGTCGCCCCAGACGTAGGATAGGGCCCTGAAGCGATTCTCGCCTTGAACCAGCTTTCTGACAGCGACTTCACATTCGATGATGGAGTCCCATAATCCAGGTTTTATGGTGACGAGCCGGATTGAGTTGTCATCGAGTGGCTGATAGGAGAAAGGCTTGGAAGGGTGCTCCATCGTTGGAGTTCGAAATGAGTTTCAACGTTGAACCAGGCCCTAGAGTTCGTCGGGTTAAGGCGCAACCGTGATAGGAGTATAACTGGCCAAGCAGGGTTTGACAGGTCTGAGATGGTAGTTGTCAGATCATGTCGGTTCTAAACCCCGCCTGCAGGACTAGGCTCTTTCGGTACCTGAATATGCCTGAGATTCCGGTTAGTTGTATGCATGCGTTAGTCAGCGAGATTCTTATAGCATGGAGTGTAGAGCACATCCAACATATCTTGCCAGTGAGCTATAATTTGTACCATGTAGATGGCCATTGTAAGATGGGTTATGTCTATGCCAACATCTGAGCTACTCAGGTTAGGGGCTTTCCAGGAGACATAACTGGATCATCAAGACCAGTCAAAGTCTGAATCATCTGTCCGCCCCATTCTGTATCAGCGGAGGCTCGAAGAAGACATATTGCCCGCTTAAGAACAGAAAGTTGACTTTCAATATGGGTGATTATTATGACCGGACTATCTTCCTTTGAGAGCATTCAGCTTTTCGCAATGATGACAAACTCAACCACTAAGCACTCTAAATATAGATTGATGGGTGCTACAAATAGATTTGCGTCTGTATATGTGCATTCCGGTCAACGAGAGAAGAAAATCCGTCCGCAACTGCGGACTTTTGGCGGAGTACCTAACCAGAGGGCAAAGTCCGCAAACACCCACTGGTATAAATTGATCTTAGACCTCGGTCACATATGGTTTAAGCATGCCACTGCTCGTGACACAGTCATATCGATTTCTCATATTCTCCTACACTTCTTTTCCCTTTTCAATTTTTCGGCTTTCGAAACCATGGCGCCAAATTACACCGATAAACTTCGCGGCAAGTCGATTGTTGTTGTCGGCGGAACGTCTGGCGTAGGCTTCGCAACTGCCGAAGCTTGCTTGGAGTTCGGTGCAAGCGTCGTGGTTGTCAGCCGGACCCAGGAAAATGTCGACAAAGCCGTGCAAAGACTCCAGCAATCTTATCCAGCTGCAGCCAAGAGGATCTGGGGCCATACCTGCGACCTCTCCTGTGAGCAGGCAGAGGCAGATATCACCAAGGTCTTTGACTTTGCCACCGACAATGGAGCACACCTTGTCGATCATGTCATCAGCACTGCTGGCTCGTTCCCAAACCCAATGACTCTTGCTGAGGCAACGCCCAGCAACCTCGCCGCAGCCAGCCAGTATCACTTTATCGGGGACTTGATGCTCGCCAAGGTAGCGGTTAAATACCTTCAACCAGCCTACACATCCTCTATCACTTTGACTGGTGGTGCCGGCACGTACAAACCACCCCCAGGTTGGCCTCTTTGGGCTGGTGTGGGAGGCGCAAAAGATGCGCTGACTCGGAGCCTTGCGCTAGAGCTAAAACCGATTCGCGTGAACCTCGTCTCTTTAGGGGCGATCCGAACGGAACTATTCGACCGGGCTATGGCAGAATGGGGTGAATCAGCGGCTGAGGCAGCAAAGAATGCTTCTGTTCTAGGAAGGGTTGGAGACCCAGGAGATGTTGCTGAGACTTTTCTTGCTCTTATGAAGAATCATTTTGTCACGGGAACTATCAATATTGTGGAAGGGGGAGCTTTGCTTATTTAGCATATTATATCGAGGAAGACTAGTAAGACAAATGGTGCTAGCAGGGAGAATATTCTATTGACTAAGGTAGGTATAGTAAAGAGTAGTAATAAAGGAGGAAACAATAATCTTCAAATAGAACCTAACCATTATAGATATTTCTAAAGACGTCCAGGTTCTAGTAGGATTATTAGAAAGTACCAGAGACGGCTATCACCTTTGATCGCTTTCAGTTTCCTCCCTTCTTTCCTTGGACAAGGATGGCGGAAGAAACACTGGTGACGGGTCTTGTGTTATAACTACGGCGGTTGTAGTGGTTGTAACTCCAGCAATGTGGTCTGGAAACATGATGCACGGAGGCCATCAAAATGACAGTATATTGATCCCTTTATGCTGCAAGAAATTGCGTCGCACATTACGAGCAGTCACTTGTGTTCCCTAGGCCAACAAACGTAGGAATATCATGGTGTATTAACCAGTGAGCTGCTCGGCCAGAGGACAACACGGACTGAGCCGTAACATGCAACTAGCTCATCCCATTAGTTTCCCAAGCCCGCAGGACGGTCGCGGTTCTGCTCAAGTAGTTCCTTCAGCCCTGTTTGCTTAATGTGAGACCATCGCCGACTATCAACGCTATCAAAGTCCATGACGCCCCGCAAAATCAACCTCATATACGCCAATCCAACATACTCATCATATCGAGTAGGTCTGATTGTCGCTCGAGCCTCATCAACTAGTCGATCAACGTCCTCGACTGGGCCCAAGCTCTTTGGTTCAAGGTGCAACCCATGCACTTGAGCATAGACTCGACCCAGTTCGAGCGTCGAGCTACGGAAGCTTTCGACATAGTAAAAGCCGCCCTCGGCTGCGTCTGGCGCGGAGATGGCCTGGATTGTATACGCTGCAAGATCCTTGAGCACTATCCACGTCAATTGTTCATCTCCAGTCCCAAAGAATGAGAGAGTGTTGGACTTAATATCGATGGGATTGCTATGTGGGGAATGCCACAGTAGATAATCCACAATGCCACCCGTGAAGGCATAGATGGGCTTGATCTCGGAGCTGAGGCGTGCGTGGTTTTAGAAAGCAAGGTAATTGTCGTAGCTCTCGCATTCGCCGAGTTTGATCTTGGTCCAGTCATAGTTCCAAGACGCGCCATGGAAGATCTAAGTCATGGGCGAGTCAGCTCAAGGACAAGGCGGGTCGCTGGCATTACTTACCTTGACGCCAGCGCGCTCCGCAGCTCGTAGTAGTAGTATCTGCCCGTCCACTACGGCCACTGGAGAGTAGTGAACGGCAGAGACAATGGCATCAACGCCTATGACTGCTTCGTCCAGAGCGGGAATATCGTGGACATCCTTCTGCGTAACAAAGCTCTCGAGACGGTCGGCAATGTCCTTGGGCAGCTTGTTGGGGTTTCGGCCAAGGCCTCGGACTTTGTGACCCGATTTGAAGGCAGCCTGGGCACATGCTTGACCAACGAGGCCGGTAACGCCGGCGATGAGGATCAACATTTTGACTTTATGGGAAGAAGTATGCCTGAGGGATGTTGTTGGGGAAAAGCTGAGAACGACACGTCTACCTGGCGATATTTATACCTTGACTACCTCGTAACGGAACTCGGAGCAATGTTCATAGCGCCCGAGTTACAATCGGATTCGCTCTCAAGGTCTCCTCCACAACTGGCCAAAAGAGAATGCACCCTGTAAGGGCCACATTAGCATCAAGTACCTTATCCTTCAGCGATAGCCACCCAGAGGGCATGTCACAGTTCCTAGTCAATGACTTGTGTTACGCAGTACTTACATTAGAGTCACCAAGTGGGCCACGCAAGTATGGAGTCGGTGTGAGCTTGGCAATCGCAAAATCTGAATTGGTACTGGCGACCCCCCGACGCCCGCTCAAGGAAAATTCCCCCATCCTTTCACTTTCAACATCCGCTACTGTTTGTCTACCGGAAGACCTCGTATACCAAGCAAGAAGAGTCTCAATTAACGGATTCACACCATATTCGGCAAATACTTTTCCAGTCCTTACCTACTATAATTGCTTTATCGCTATATTTCCTGTTCTTTCTCGAGCTTACACAGCGATTCCCCGTTATGTACATCTTCACCACGGCCTTGGTGAGGTTATGGTGCTGTATTTGGGAATAGCTTCACAGTAAGTTAGCGTAGACCCATATCTCATCATGGCCTCCAGAGTTTTACAGACATACTTGGGCTTTTCTGTACATGTCTGCTGCACCTTAAGTATCTTTGAGATCACGCTTGTATGAGTCGTTTGAATTGCAATATCAGGACGTGCCTCAAACATGAAATCCGAGTGGCACCAAGGCACGTGTGTTGTTAAGGCAAGGTCTCACTATGAGTAAGCCTCATATTTCTAACACAAGTACCTATTTAAAGTGCTAGCCCTCCTTTGAATAAGCCGTGACTCTCTTTCCTTTAAAAAAACTCTTTTTAGCAAAATACTAAGAACGTTATTTCTATCCTTAGTATTGCGACCAAACATATAAAATATATTCATCTCACTCCCCTAGATTCATTCCTACTTCAAACCAATGGATGCGAACATTTTAGAATCACCTACAGCCCGTCGTCTCTGTCAGAGGTGCGCAAAGTTCAATTGGCTATATCACTTGACTCGACTTTTTCCCGGCCATCAAAGGAATGAGGCTTTTCGGCGTGAAGATTTTGTCGTCAAGCAAGCTATACAGAACGGAATCCCGGCTCATGTGGATGGGTCAGATGGTTGGCCTTTGGCTCCTACGGATCGAATTTTGTATCGGATTTCCAATCCACCTAATTCGGGCGCATATTTTGTCAACCTCGCCCAGACTTTCACCTCCTTCAATCTTGGGTCATTAGCTTCACCTACTCACTCGATACCGGACTGTTCAGTTTGCAACCTCCTCCTCCATGCTGTCGAGGGATTGGATCCGCAACATGTTTCAGGAGGCAGTGCCAGCGTGTGGCTTTGCGACCCCAAGCGAGATTTAAACCCAGACCCTCCTGTTCTCGGTCTACTCATCTACGACAAGAGCGGCAATGAAGTATTCAGATATGGACGCAGATTCACACTATTAGGTGACGGTAGTGATTCGTTTTCCCGGCCCATTCTCAACCCTCACCAAGCCGATCTAGCAGTTATCCAAAAGTGGTGGCAGGAGTCCAAGACGGGAACAGGGCATGAAAACTGCTGCAGGTCGTCGGCACGAAACAAAGAAACCTCGTTAGCTATTCTCGCCAACACGAGTACGAAACTGAGAGTTATCGATGTTAGTACAGACAGGGTTATTGTTGCCACAGCACATTGCGACTATGTTGCTCTGAGTTATGTTTGGGGCAATTGTCGACCTTTCACTCTGCGAAAAGCAGACCTGGTTACTCCGCGGCATCCAACAAGGTCATTGGGGACGCCTTATGCCCAACTTGACCGGCAACAGCTCCCTCACACAATCAGGGATGCTATGGCGGTTGTTGAAGCACTTGGGGAAAGATACCTGTGGGTTGATTGTCTTTGCATTGTTCAAGATGATGAGGAGGAAAAGGCTACCACAATTCATGCCATGGATCAAATCTATAAGGCCGCCACGCTGACTATTGTTGCGGCAAGCGGCAAACATGCCCATTCAGGCCTTCCTGGATTGCGCCCTGGATCAAGAAACATCAGCATGCTTACAGGCTCGATCGAAGGGGTCGGGATTGTGGAAATTGAGCCCCAGTTCAGCTTAGAAACGTCCATCTGGGCAACACGCGGGTGGACATACCAGGAGTATCAGTTTTCGAAGAGATGCTTGGTATTCCTTGACGGGCGCGTCTTCTTTGAGTGTCTTGGTCGATTGCGAACCGAGGCACGGCCGACGAGGACAAACCTGAGGCCAACCAAAACAAGATTCGCAGATTTCGGCCGCCATTTCGGTGGATCTACCATGGTGCCATACTTCAAACATGTGGATGCATACACTAAACGAGCCTTGACTTACCAAGAAGACATCCTGAACGCATTTGCCGCCATTCTGGAAGATTACGCCACCAAGTACAGGACCAGAATTTGCTGGGGCCTGCCAGTACAGAACTTCTTGTCGGCATTGCTATGGATCAATGGGCGGTACTGGGATGGAGAAATGAAGGCGCTGACACGGCGACTCACCAGCCAGAAAACCAAACATCCCTTCCCCTCATGGTCCTGGGCGGGTTGGGTTGGCCCAATAATGTTCGACGTCAGTGAATATCCTGTTTATTTTGGAAACAAGGTTGAGGCAGCAGTGGCTTGGCCATGGGACGAGAACTACGATGTGACACCCTCAGGTGACGTGTTTGAGACCGGGATCCTTACTATCAAAGTCGATTCGGTGGTTCTTGATAGGAGTCATCTCAGCTCGAATGATGTCAAGTATTGCCGGTTCAATGATGCTAGAGCATGGGATTCTGGAACTGTGGAATGTTTCCTCCTTGGAAGCATAAGTGACGAAGTTGCGGCAAGGATCAAGCACAACTACATACTCATGGCTGTCAAACAGCACGAGAATGGGATTTACTACAAGGAGGGTCTATTTCGAGTTGACCAGGAATGTTGGACTGGACAAATATCTGAGAGAAAATGCATTCGATTAGGATAAGGGGATAGGGCGGACGGGCGATACTAGACTTGCCATTTCAAGGCCACGGCGTGTCACTCCGGTAATGCCGACCCCTCACCGGCTTACTACGTCAAAAGAAGGAAAGGGCTAACAAATCTTGCATATACAGGGCGTTTTTCAACAAGTCACCTGGCTTGGCAACCCTTCTAATCTCGAGGCGAGGGCGGGGTAAGTTGACAATCGGAGTTAACGCTAGATCCACACAACCATCACCATGATGCGAAGTCGGCGTTGGATGGTCTCGCCTTGTCTATCACGAGGTTGGAGAATGAGGATCAAGATGATAACCACCGGCCCGGCCATAGATGACTATATAGCCATTACTCACCCATCCTCCCGAATTTCTGCACTTTCATCTACCCATCGCATGTGACGTCGATAATAGTCACCATGCCCCGCCAAGCTGATGTTGCGGTTGAAACGGGGGAGGTGAGAATCGAGGCTTTCGAGATGGAACCTCCACATGCCATGGGCAACATCAACGAACCTTACACCGATAATATGGCAAATGTCGCCATGATCGAGCCCATTCCTCCAAACGGAGGCTATGGGTGGGTTTGCGCCTTTGCAGTGTTTCTCATAAACTCCCACACCTGGGGCATCAACGCGGCAAGTTCACCGCATTGCAAGATCAAGGCCAACGGCTAACAACTCTTCCTAGTCTTGGGCCGTCATCATGGCTCATTATGCAACGCACCCAGACGAGATGCCAGCCTCGTTCTTTGAATACTCTCTCGTTGGCGGACTATCCATCTCAGCGGCCCTCATCATCTCCCCGCTCGTGACCATAGTCCGCAAGCGCATCGGCCTACGCTTGACCCTCATCCTCGGCTCTGTTTTTCTCTTCCTCTCACTCATCACGTCCTCCTTCGCGACCAAGATGTGGCAGTTATTCCTAAGCCAGGGTGTCTGCTTTGGAGTTGGAATGGGTTTATCGTACATCTCTGGCGCTGCTGTGCTTCCTCCATGGTTCACGTCTAGACGAAGCTTGGCTGTCGGCTGTGCCACATCTGGTGTCGGAATAGGAGGATTGGTGTACAGCATCGCCACGAACCTCCTTATCGAAGACGTCGGGATCAACTGGGCTACCGCATCCTCGGTTTTTGCGGTTTGGGCGCTAATCTCCTTGCCGCCTTTTTACTCAAGGAATGGGGTGGAAGGACACAACCTGACATCCATGTCTTGGACGAGGAGCGTTTCGACCCTCGCGATTTTGGGCGGATCGAGATTCTTCTACTTATCGCCTGGGGGTTCGCTACAGATTTGGGCTATGTTATTCTGCTGTACTCGCTGCCCACATACGCTTCCTCCATCGGTCTCACTCCAGCACAGGGCGCCACGTCGAGTGCTTTGCTGAACCTAGGGCTGGCCTTGTCGCGCCCATTAATCGGTTATATCAGTGATTCGTTTGGCCGTATCAACATTGCCGGAATCCTCACGTTTCTGTGCACAATCTCCTGCTTTTCACTCTGGCTCCCAGCAACGACCTACGCACCTTTGCTGGCTTTCTCTCTTATTGGAGGTGCGCTATGTGGTGTGTTCTGGTGCACCATCACTCCGGTCATGGTTGAAGTGGTAGGCATCAGAAAGCTGGCGAGTACCTTTGGATCGCTCTGCATCGCCATGGCAATACCAACTACTTTTGGCGGTCCTGTGGCCATGCAAATAGCAGGTAGTGGAGAAAATCTCAAATTCACACACGCACAACTGTTTGTCGGCTTCATGTTTCTGACAGGATCGCTGTGCGTGTGGCTTCTCCGGTGCTGGCAGATCTTCAAGGTTGAGATGGAGCAGGGGGAGAATTCGACGACGACTGTCAGCGCGACGCGGTATTGGGTTTCATGGCTGACTCCACGGTTTCTATTCAGCACTCGGCGAGTGTGAGTTTTGTGAGATTTTCAGTAGTTGTGAGGCTTTTTGAGGTTGGAGTCATGCTCTGTAAGGTCCCTTTAACACTCATAAAATTGTAATCCTATAGCGCACCTAGTCCATTCCTGTTAGTCGTATCTTCTCGATTATAACAAACAACACATCTGTCGTAACTGTTCATTGAAAGAAGTACTATTGAGAGAGATAGTACTCAACACCTAGGCTTGCCTACATATCCTAAGTGATGCTATAGATTACCAGAAAATAGACGCCAATATCCATGGTATTGCCGATTATTTAGCGATGCTTAGAGAAAGTTCGTACGGACCCGTCCGCTCGTCGGTTGTGAATCTTCTCCTGACTCTCACTCCACTTGACAGGTGACCAGCGAACTTATGGCCGCTATAAATGCGTTACTGATGTCTATCTATATAATTATTATACTTAACAAAATGAAATAAAACCAATCTATCTTACGCAACTGTGATTTTCTTTCCAATCCACCGGTCTCCTTACTGGAATATTTCCATTCGCAAGAGTGTGACTTCAATGACCCTTTCCTCCGCCTTTTGGGCAGACCTCACAACGAATTCATATTGCAACCTTTATTCAGTCTGTGAAACTGAAAGTTTTAAGATATCATAGTCCTCTCACTAATGATGAAAGTAATGATTCAGGCACATAATCAGAAATAAAACTCTTGACTATAGGGTATCTTGGTTCACTCGAAAGATGCGGAAGCTATCCGAAATGACTTGACAGGGGATGAAACTGTACTAAGGAAAAGAAAGACTCGGGCCGAACTTTATCTCAAGGGAAGCCGTTGAGGATTTTGACAGCTCCGACTTTCTGCCCTATGGCTGGCTCATATGATCCCTCAGCGTTCCGAGTGCAACACAGGCGATCAACCGCGATCCGTCATCTCTACTCCGTATCCGTACTCCCACGTGTAATAACTCGGAACATTAAGCAACGTCCGAGCTCATTACTCCGCTCCCGGGTGTGATCATCCATAATGCTACTCCATCAAGCCTCGGCGATCATTCAAGTTCTAGACCCCCAATAGCCCCCAACGAGAATCCCCCAAGTTAATCCC
>JABCKD010000149.1:0-15751 GCA_013186415.1 Fusarium sp. NRRL 66088
TGAAGATCATGCCTCTTGGGGGCTGGATTCGTCCAGACTTGCCTATCCTGATATCATATCTGATATGATAAATTATCCTGATATCAGGATAACACACTATCCTGATATGATATCAGCTTAGCAGGATAGCAGAGATGATACCAGGATAGCAGCTTTAGCAGGATTGGCAGAGAGGATATTACAATAGACACATACCTATCGCGTTGTCTCGTTTCGGATTTGACCAGGCCTGATCTGAGGAACAGAGAAGACATTCATAGACTACTGCTCCCTGCGTTCTGCGTTTCCCTGATGGTCCTAACTGGCCTTTATTCGGATACGCCGCGCGGAATATGCAATCGAAGTTCAGGACCTCAGATGGTATTGATTCTGCATCAACAGCAGGATCGATACTCGCCTGGGACTTTGAGGTGCAATCCGCAGGTTGCTGTGATGAAGAGGCCATAATTAAGGAGTAGAGGCTCGAAATAATAGACTTTGAAGCAGGGGGTAAAAAAAAAAATTGAGAGATTTGAAGATGTCAACCTAGCACTGATACACGAATGCAAACATGGAACAAAAGATCAGTGTACCGGTAGATTGAGGACCACTGTTGGTTCCTCTCGATGTGTGGCAGCCGTTGCCCAAGGGAGGGCCCGACCCGGGCCCGGCTTAGCAACGGACCGACCACGTGCCCGATCATGTAATCAGTTGGTTAGGGAGGTTATAAGGGGTCTTCCGTAGCCTTCTCTCTTTCTAGAGAGAGGGAAGAAGAAGAGAATAAATAGATGCCAATTGACTAGAAGTTAGGTTGGCCCTTTGTTATGATTTGCTTTCCCACATCGATGTGAAGACATACCAACACATATTAATAATACCTTGAACCAGATTTCCGCGGTCTGGAATTACCTCAATGACCCAAGCATATAGGATAAGCTCGTTGCTACCTATAAAGAGATTGCAGAATGGCTGGTCGAGTTCGAGAAACTCTACCGGAAGTAGTATTAGACTAAGGCGATGAATCTCGGCGATATTTAGTGGCGTGATTTTATATCGCAATATTTTATTTAGATGGTTCGGTTCGCCGAGGACTGGACGACTAAGCGCATCGGTGATCTTCGAGAGACGTGGACCGCTCGTCTTAACTAGTTGAACATGCAATACCAGCAAGCCGCAGCCGCGAGTGGTACACAACTTGCGACTCAGATTAATATCGAAAGGCAAGAGGTATTACAGGTTTTGGATCGCATTATCCAGTGGGAGGACAGGTTTGAGGACATAATTAAGTTTGACGAAGAGGTTTTTCAGCGAGAATAAAAACAGCTTCAAGGGCAGCACCAAGTTTGCAATCTTTGAACGTCAATATAAGTACCCGTTGGCTCATGGGGGGCTATCGCCCTACATGAGCCAACGGGTAGAACTAAAGACCCCAAACCTTTAATCCCGAGTCATGGTCTTGGCCAAGTTACTACTAAGTTGACTATAGGCTTGAGATTAGATATACGGCTCATGATCCCACTCCTCCATGTGCTTTGTGTAGCAGATCCACAACTTGTCCGGGTGTTGCTGTGCCTTCAGCCACATATCTCGGAGACTCACACCCTCCCAGCGAGCGCCATAGAACCATGACTTGAGCGAGTAGTAAGCCACCTTGACGCGGCCCTGGTACGTCTCTCCCTCAAACGTTGTCTCTTCTGCTGAACTGTCCCAGTCTGCATCGTATGCCCAAACCCAGTAAGGATCAAGTTCATCGTCTTCATCCCACCCTACCGCGTCGGGGATTAACTCGATAGGGAACACAATAAAGGTGGTTCGTGAGATTCCCGTAGGTAAGAGATCACCTTTGTCTTGTATGTATTCTTTGAATTGTCTATTAAGTAGTTAGTACGCCTATTATTCCTGAATCAGACAAATTGACAACTTACTTTCGGAAGTCATTATCTTCGGCCAAGTTTTCATTAGCATGAAAAGTAGGCCAATCTTCAGTTGCGAGATTCGTCAGTTTAGATTGATTACCTTGGCAATGGATACTGGAGACAAGTGCGTGTCCCATACTCCTATCAGTAGAGGAGGGCAGCTGGCTATCCATGATCCTCATCAGGCATGATTGCCAGTCATGACCGTATTTCAGCTCGACCTCTCTAGACCTATAATAGACGAAACCCCATTGTTCTTGAGCACCGAGAATGTACTGGATCCAAGCTGGTGGCGCGGGGGAGACTCGTTTCCAGATGGTGTGTAGAGTTTCTCTGTATTTCCGACTCTCCTGTGCTCGTTCCTCATCCGAAAGTTGTTCAAGACTCGGAATCATCCATTTGGCATTTCTCCGAGCCAACTTGATCACGTCGCGCCGGATAAGCTCTCTGGCTTGCGCAGCGGGGGTTTGGAGCTCCTCTTCTCGGAGGCGTTCCTCATAGATGTCCTGCAGTCTCGCATTGCTCCCATCGATGTAATATAAGTCGCAATAGGCCAGTTTCCAGGCATCCAGGGGTATATTTCGCCTATTGTTTCGATCGTAGGATGCGATAGTATCGAGTAAACTCTCGCCATTGCCCTCGGACTTGTTCGTGATGCGGGCCACCATGGCGCTCTCGTCGGGATAGGTGAGAGCTCGGCCAAGAAGAGCGTTTTGCAAGAGCGGGTTACTTGTGAACTCGGAGGGATCACTTAGAGCCATCTCAACAATGTCCCAACCTGCAAGCCTTTTTTGCACCTTCTGGGCGCGTTCCTCCCTCTCAACAATCTTCCTGACCCTGAGGCGTTCTGATGGGGGAAGATGCTGTATGTGTTCTCTGCGTTCCATGAGATTAAGGTGCGATATACTCCTGTAGAACTCTAGGTTTGGGTCCATTGTCGTGGTAAAAACGTAAGTCGTGTCGTGTTTGTGAGTGCGCGGGGACTGGGCACGAATTGCGAGGGGTAGAGGGGGTTAATGTAAGATTCGGGCGCCAATAGGTGCGCACCTGGGTGCCCCCCCAAGTGTCACGTGTTGCGCACCCGGTGCGTGTGTAAGGAAATTATGTAAGCCCAATATCTCGAGAGGTCTCATACGTTCACAGCCGGCTGTGAATTTAATATCACGTGACTTACGCGCACAGCCGGCTGTGAAAATAACAGGAGACGCAACCCGCAAGCGGGTTGCCCAGAAGAGCCTTGAGGAACGAAATTGAAGATAGAATCTAGGCATGGAATAATTATTTTCGGTAGATGATCAGAGGATATACATATCGATGCAACCCAAATGAGAGACTAGTTTTTTACCGCTTTCAGTCTACCACCCACCACACTATTGAAATAGTGTTAAGCTGAAACGTGCAGCAGGCCTTCGTGAAACATGCCCCCAAAACTTTAAAACGAGCCTAGCATCTTAAGATAGACCCCGCCCCTCCCCAAAACCTCACGATCAGAGAATTTGCATTCAGGTCACTAGATTATAATCACAATTACAGAGGTCATAGACCGTCACATATCGCAAATATAACCACGCACCCAGTTCGGTTCCAGTTCCTTTGCGACAAGGCACCCAAGCGGTTAAACTTCAATCATCCGGTTCCAGAGAGCCTAATCATCCCCCTATCCAAAGCTCGCGAAGAATCATCCTTTCACGAGCGTTTCCAGCGTGCGATATTGCCTTTTATGAAAGAGCATAAAGCCGCTTATTGCGCGGCGTCCAATCCCGTTTGCGGCAGTTACGGATCGCCCATCACAACTGTTCTACAGAAACCAATGTCCTATCTTCATGAAGCGAGGGACCCCCACGTAGCGGTCGTCGTCAGTGGCGTGTGTGGGAAGGTCGAATGCGAAATCAAGACTCGGCAGGCCATCCAAGAAGATATGTTTGAGGCTGGTGCAGGGCACGAGTCGGAAGTTGCAGGCACGTATTGCGCGGTATGTGGAACGAGGGAACAGATCAAAAGGTGCAGTCGGTGCAAGGCGGTGGGATACTGCGGAAAGGATCACCAGAGAGTGGATTGGAAGAGACACAAGAGAGTGTGTACATCAAGGCACGGAAACAGCGAGGGGCGATCAAAGTAGATAGTCGGGTTACATTCTTGAATCATAGGAAACGCATGAGGATTTTGGTACAAATGCCAGTTTTTAGTCTTCGAGTGAATACTTCTTTGGTGGATGGCGATTGCGATGCGGTCTGGTCCCGCCGTCTGGACCCGGAGAAGGAGCCAAAGTGATAGAGGACTCGTCAACGTCGGCCATGGTCGATGGAGATGGGGGGTTGATAGATGGATTCGCGCCTTCTCCTGCAAACGATAGACGAGAGCGATCCTCTATAGCTTATGGGAGTTGGCTCTCGTAGGAAGGCCCTGCAGCGCTGGCGCTCTCGTCGCCTTTTTGAAGGGGTAGGCGGAGTGGCTCGGCCCTCCCAGCGAACAGACCGTTCTGAAGTCGGGGTAGAGGACGGCGTCGTCGCGGCCGTGGGTACGGGAGCCGGTCTTCGGAGGTAGGCCAAGTCGAGGACACGGAGGGCCAGCTGGTTGGTGTCGGTGGTGCGACCATCAATCTTGGCTGTGATGCTCAGGAGAGCCCCTGCCGTAGGCGTCTTAACTCTATGCCAACGCTTCGTGATTTGCAAGAAGCAGGCCACGGAGAATGCCACCGGGGCGGACTTTGAAGATTCGTAGACGGATGTTTCGACGGTAAAGCGGCGAGGCTCGGACGGGTCACCGATCCTGTCGCCGGTAGACGGCACCGACCCGATAACGGTCACCATGGGGCACCACTGTCCCGGTAGGTGTCGGCGGTACTCGTCGAAGTCGGACACATCATCAGGGTGTCTGGGAAGATCAGATCAGATCAGTAAGAGCGAGATCAGGCGGCAAACTCGGACGAACCTCATCAGGCTGAGGGCTTGGACTTTGGCGGGATCCCGGTGGTTCTATTTTGCGGAGATTTCCATCAGTTTCGTCCAGTCCAGGAAAGGTCGATTCTCCTCCCCAGCTCTACCATTCCGTGGATGGAAGATCACGGTTTCGGTCCAGAACAGAGACGTCAACACGATGTAGCCCACGCCCTGTGGGGGAAGTTCACCACGGTTATAATGCTGAACGAGCAAGTCCGTGCCGCGAATGATCCAAGACTACGCCGGCTGCTAACGCGCATTCGACAAGGAGTGCAGGACCAGTCGGATGTGAACTATCTCAACAGCACCTGCTACCAGGAAGGCAGGCGGATCCCGTGGGAGTCGGACATCACGGTGGTGACGCCGCTGAACAGGAATCGGTGGAACCTGAACATGGAGGCGACACTCGCTTTCCAGGGGGAATGGCAGGTCCCGCTCCGCATCTTCGTTTCGGAACACAAGTGGAAGGATGGCGAGCCGATGGAGGAGGAAGCCTTGATGATGTTGGGCCACGGGGACGACAGCGCCATCCCTATGCCTGCCGTCTTCATGTTCGTGCCGGGTATGCCCGTTGTGGTGAACCTGAACACTCACCAAGGTTTGAAACTGGTCAACGGCGCCGCCTACACGGCGATAGATGTCGTCCCTGACAGGGCACAATGTCGCATAACATTCGTGTGACCGGATGTAACTATCCGGTTTCACATCTGGCCTGTCGCATAATCCTAACGACATGAGCTTAAATAGCTGTGCCCGAACACATGGCTGTTCGATTCTTTTGTTCTTTAGATAACTCTCATTAATTGACTGGTACCATCAATGACCGCTGTGGACCCAACTGTCCGACATTCTGGCGCCTGGTATATGGTGACAGGCGTGTGTGGTCCCTGGGGCTGACCGCGGTATAGATGAACCGTCCAGGAACGCCCAATGTTGCTCACGGTCCAGGCCTGGAAGCTAAGTCGGTCTAGGATATGGTCCTGCAGCCAGTGACTCTCAGGGAAGCCGCGTCCTCTGCTATGCTGGATATCCTGGGGGTGGACTTCCTTTAAGTGCCGAGAGAGAACCTCGAGGCTAGTCCATCGGAGCCCGCAATGCCTGCAGGCGGCGCCCTGCTGGATGCGGAGGTGAGGGTGGGGTGAAGAGCCATCCGGCCGCACTGGCAGTGTCTTTGGGTCTGGAAGGCGAAGGGTTCGGATGAATGGGCCAAGCCCTCGACGAGCCAGCTTGGAGATGCCATGCCGCTCTCCGAGGTGCCGCGAGACACGGTCTCCATCGGCCTTGAGGGCGAACTTGCATTGAATGCATAGGATCGCTGGCTCTGGCTGGTTGAGGTAAAGCCCGAGGCGGTCGAGCTGCTCAATCATCGTTCACTTTGGCGAAGAGGATAGTTGATTAGGAAGAGGATTGCTACTCGATACTGGGCTGTTCAGGAAGGAGGGCTCCCTTCTCTCTCTGACTTACCTCCTATAGAGAGAAAAGGGGAGGGCATAGGTAGGGATCCCTTGCTCCCTTGCGGGGTCTACCTAACTGCCGCGATGGCTTCTATGCCTACTCTGGACTTGAACAGAATGATGATTGCAACACGCCTCATGAGATATAAACCGGCATTCGATTCCCCCGCAGCTCTCCCTTGCTCACCTGCACGTCCAGCTTGTTAAAGTCGTGCAGCATCAACCAGCAAATCATCCGGAACATGAGCGTGCACCACACGTCGTCATGTGACACCTCCTGGATGCTCAACGGGAGGAGGCTCTGCTTCTCAGGATCCTCGGCCAGGGCCACTGATTCACCTGTAGCGCTGCGGGGCCTTTCTACCAGGGACGACCGTCCGTTCGGGATGGATGTGGTCGGCGGCGACGGTACCTCGTTGACCGTTTGTGGTGGCGCCGGCCGCGTCGGTGAGGGCCCTCGCTCAGTGCCGCGGATGCTGCTCGCCAGGGTTTGTCCGGTGCCTTGTCGTCGGAAGCCGAATCCTGGAGGAGCTCCCGCGGGAGGGGCGACGAGACTCGCCCTTCGGTGGTCCGTTGATCGTGTTGCCCGACTGATGACACTGGGACGGATGACGTAAAAGTAAACTTCCATAAAAATGTGTTGTCGCTCATCCGGGCTGGCTTCGTGCATATCCTCGAACCCGTTGGGTGTGACTCTGGGTTGTCCGTCCCGTCGCGAGTCTCGTACCAAGGGGCTCCGATCGGCATGTAGAGAAGAGTTGTCTGAGCGGTCGTCGCCGTTGAGAAGACGGAGCACCTCTTGGATGTGAGACCGCAAAACATCTTGAACGATTTCCCGACGTGCTGTCTGCAACTCCGTTTCGTGGCCGGCCTTTCCTAATTGAAGCTCTGGTGGCGGTGTCATGGCGTCAGTTTCCTTGGCTGTCAGAACACGGTCGCAGTCGTCGATAGCTTCGTGAAGGGCCTTGAGCAAGCACATCTTCTTCCTGAGGTCCTGGTCCCTGTGGAGTTCCAGAATATTCTCGGTGTGTTTCCCGATTCTCTCGATAAGATTCATATTCCGGTGTACTACAAGCAATCCTTCAGGGACCAGGTCCCGATACGCCTCCATCACCTTGATGAGTGACACTGAGCGCTTGTCCCAGCGATCCGGTGTCGGGTTCGGGATATGAGTGAACATGGTGTCCTTGATGTGAAACGTGCGGCTCAACATGCCCAGGACTTCGAATGCCACTATTATTAAATACAATTAGTCACGGGCGGGTTCTGACATCTCAAACTTCGGAGGGTAGAACCTACCAGGAAACAAATGCTTGACATTCCATTTCTCATCTAGGAACGCGTTGGACGCATTTGTGTTGCAACCTATCAGCCCCAGTGTCCCGGCGATCTCTCGTCGACTCCCAAGCAGGAGTACACTGAGGTTCGAGGGATCTTCCTTCAGAAACTCCAATCTCCCCGCATCATTGAGATCCCGATAGATAGTAGGAACGACGCCAAAACAAAGCTCCTTCACCTCATCAGCAGGAATGATGCGATTGTGTCCGAATTCATGGCGACCAGTAGCTTGAAAGCTGAACATGATGCCTAGGCCAGCGACCATGTAGCCCGTAACAAGGAACCCATTTCCTTCGGCTCGGTAAATATGGTAGGTTCGGTTGAACTCCTTCCAGTAAATCCCTAACATAGCCACGATCTCTACCAGGTGGCAGAAGTTAGTAGTCGCATAGGGTCGCCTGAAAGTCAAAGGTAGACTGTCCCAACTTCTTCGCTTGCGTTGTATGGCAGCCATGAGGGTATGATGATCACGAAGTGAAGGTGGCTCAACTGGCGACAGCTTTGCCACCGTCAGGTGTAGTTCTTCAATCTCACGTCGTTGCCATTGGGTCGATTCGAATTCCATTCTTTGCAGGGACGAAAGCAGGAGGAGCCAAGTTGCACGCTCGCCATCACCCATCCGCGCGCGCTCCTTCGGTACCATTTCAAACGCTATGTCAGAATTCAAATCGCTCCACGTGGATCTAAGACTCTGGGGTGTGCCATCAAGGTAATAGATCGATGCGTTTCTGATAGGACCATTCGTATTCCCAGGAGGGCAAACAAAGAAATAAGGGACATCGAAAAGAATCTCGAATCGAAGTTCAGACCGCCGGAAGATTCTGGTTTTACTTTGGCTCCATTGACCTATACAATTGAGACCGAGTTCGGGCGGGTACCTGAAATTCCTGAGAGAGAAGGGCGCTGCAGGGTCCTTTTGTCCCGAGCTGGTAACACCCCGAGAGACCACGGCTTTTAGGAGCCCTTTCGAAAGGCGGTTGTCTCCAGCCGCGTCCTCGTAGTATTCAGGATGCTGAAGATCGCTCCTGTTCATGATTGGGAAAGCTGACAGGATTGAGGAATCGTCGGCAAGACTATAGCTAGTCATTACTGATCCTGCCACAGATCGCCCATCGGCACTGAGCGTTGAGAAAGCGTCTGAGGGATTATGAACCCGACGATAGACATTGCTTTCTTTGAGGGTCTCCTCAAACTCAAGGCGAATCGCTGGAGGGCTACTTGCATCCGTGGCTGGTTCAGAGGCTTTTGGTGAGTCTGAAAGACTGGGTTCGGTGATACGCGTTGTCGTGATGGCGGATGAAGAGGCGTCTGTCTGGGCTTTTGGGCATTCGATACTGAGCGCCGGGTTCCCTGCAGATGCTTGAGGTCTGTCAGTCGCAGACCTTACCGACATACTGTCTGATCCTGTTGCTCGAGTTATGCTTGGAGCAAGCGAGACACGACCTGGCGAGAGCGAGTTTGGATTGCTAAGAATGAAGTTATAGAACTGCATTTCCAGCCTTGCCATTCGTTTTTGGGTCATCTCGTTCTCGTCTAGTAAAGTATCGATCTTCTTCTCAAGAGCACGCTGTGACTCGAGAATAACCCTATCGGATTCGCTACCTTTTTAGTTAGTACTAACCTGCGATTGCGTTCTAGTACGGGGTTTTACCATTGTAATATGTTCAACATCAGAGTAATGGAGCCTTTGTGAGTCTGCAGTCGCAGAACGTATTTGACGACATCATCCTGCACCCGGAGCCATTTGACTTTATCCCACTTGGCGAGCATCGCAGGATCCTCAACATTGAAAGGCTTTAACATATGAGAGAGCCAGTCGAAGGAGAAAACCAGCTCATGGACTGCTACGACGGCTTCTTGGACTCCGACTGCAGTTCTAGCGCCCTTCGGCACAGATTCCGGGTCTTGAAACAGGTCGTTGAGCCTTACTATAGCCGACCTGATGTCTGTGATCTCGGCTTTTGCCCAGGTGATGGTTCTTGGCGCATCTTGTATGTTGGACTTTGCCGAGTCGAGATACTTGATGACAGCGGCCGAGGCTGTTACAAGGCCCACGACGCCGCTCGCGATACTGAGGGGATCCATGTTGAGAAGGGACCTCGGTGTCAAATTCCTTCCATAAGGACGATCTGATGGAATAGGGTTGGACGGAGTCTGAAAATGTGACGGCTACTTGGGGGGTCTCAAAATCGGCCATCTCCCGACCTTCGTACTTCAGGTAGGAGGGGCGATTGAAACAGCAAAAAGAGGTTTGAATCGCAAAAAAAAAAAAGAAGAAGAAAAAAGATACTTGAGTAAGCACCAATTTAAAGTGGCTCAATTTGTAGCTTCATTTTTAGACTTATAGGGGCATCTCTGCATTTTTTTTTGAACGTATGCAGAGACCCGCGGTGACTGTTGCTAGTCAAGTGCATACAAATATGGCTTAGCTTTTTGCTAGTCAATCCACCCCCCTACCCAAGGTACGAAGGTCAGGGGATGGTCGATTTGAGGCCCCCCAAGTAGTATTTCAAGAATAGCTCCTTCGGAAGAACGCGACCATCCACAGTCGACAAGAGTTTCTGTCTCACTCGCTAGTACGTGCGCTGTAAGTGTTATCGCGCCAGGCGATCTTCGGCTCGTCAACAGTGCTCAAAAGCCATCACGTTGCATGTGGTAAATACGTCATGCAGAATCCGGCAAGGCCAGAACTAAAAATCGCATGTCAAAAGTCTGCCAACGCCCCACAGTGCGAGGGGTTAAAACGTAAAATCATATATCTTTGAAAACTCTATTAAAAATAAATAAAATAGGTATATTTATATAAAAAATTTTATAAGATATCTAAATACTTAAAGTATTTTATAATAATTTTTTATAATTCTAAAAGTAATAATAAGCGCTAATTAAAATTTAGAATTAATTCTTATACCTAGGAGATCAATTATAGGGCATTATAGGTAGAAATACAGTACTTATACTAGGGCTATAGAGAGCTCTCTTACTATGCTATATAAAATCCTTACTTTAAACGCTAATATCTTCTTTATAAAAAATAAATAAAATTCTTTTAAAAAATACTAGTATATAGTATATATATATAGTTAAGCTTATAGATATTTTTTAAAATTTTCTTATATTATAAATATCTCGAGATATAACAGGCTGGTGTCAAATGTAACGATGTGTGTCATTGTTGTTATCTGTGTGTTCCTCGGCGAAGCCTCGCTAAGGGGAAGGCGCGGTTTCTGCGACTTCCTAATGGAGCCTAGTGTCACCACGTGACACCCTCCAAGGCATGTGGCAGGCTGTCACATTTGACAGATGCAACCACCATTCACCGAAAATGTCCAGTCTCCGTCCGCCTGCCATCCCATGTCACATGCTATGATCGGCATACCGCCTCTGCATAGTTGCTGGCCATCGTACGCCTTCGCTGATGCTTGCCTAGCCAGGAGGGATGCTGCAGGTTTAAGGTGATAGTGACGCTATAGGTGGCAAGGGTAATCGCGGACGCGCTGTTGTGATCTGGGGCCCACTTACCGTTTGGCCTCATTCCCCCATCCGTACCATAGTGGTCCACAATAATGCTCCACAACACCAAGAGCTGTCAGGCTACAATAACGGCGGAATGGCCTCCCTCAAACCGGTCACGCGCCCCCGCAACCCCCCAGTAAGCCACCTCAGCTCGACCAAGGCAACGTGCAGGTTCGAGCATCAGGCAGCAATGGGTCAATGCATTTCCGGCAATATTGGCTGAGAAAACACCGCATCTTGCCGGTTTTATCCGCCTTGGCTGCTGCTAGTAGACAAATACCCGTTGGCTCATGTGGGGCTATCGCCCCACATGAGCCAACGGGTAAGTCATGGGTCTTCGTATCGCATGAGGTAAGGTCTGTTGCAACCAACATCATCTGCAATGCAATAGCAGATGTTTCCTCTAAGCGATTGGCGCGGGGCGGGCCGGTTTTGCCCTACCACGATTTGATCTGACAGGGTGTGCGGGGTAGGCGACGGACTTGAGCAAGATACCACGGCCGATCATTCCCAGTCCGGTCACACTTTGCTGTGAGTCGACAGTACTGTATATACCGTATATCGAGTTCCCCCTTGCCTGTAGCTTATAGGAAAACGTCATTTAGTCAATGTACCGTGGTGGATATGGCGGATCGATCAGCCGCTGAGCCTGACGGCGTTGTTGAACAGCAAGGCGCATCTTCATCCCTACCCTGTAGTTAGCCATGAATGCGGCTTGTAGAAAACGCAGGCGTATACACCTTCTGTGGGCGTGTGGTTATAGAGGTTCTGACGATCGAAAAGGGCCTCGAGGAGCAGGCCTTGCAATGAGGTAACTCGTGAGACCGCAACATAACTAATACCGGCCTGGAAGTCGCGTGTAGCGAGGTCAGCGACTACCTTATCCTTCGTTAGGCTCTGGCATTTGTGAACAGTGATGGCAAATGCCACGATCAGGGGAAACTGCGTGCGAGAGCAGATCTCGTTGCCCACTAGGAAATCACGCGTGACAGGAAGGATGGGTACGATCTTCCTGCCCTCGTCAGTCGTCAGATACGGCGGTCCGTCGTAGTTATCGAAGTCCACCATGATGACGTCTGGGGGATCTTGCCACGGGTTGGCGCCTTCATTCCAAGCGACATCATATATCGTACCCTGGGCGCCATTGACCAGGCCAGCTGGTTGCCACAAATTAGTTGTGAGCATTACCCTGGCGCCTCTAGCAACAGCAAACTTGTTGGATAGATTGCCAGCGTTGTCACTTGTCGCTTGCCCCGCGCCCTGGTTCTTTGCCTCCACCTGTATTGCCGGGGCGTTGAGGTGCACCATATGCTCGTAATTGTATTCGTTGACCCGGGCCTTTGTGGAATACACCCGCATAGCAGCCTTGAATCCGTCAACCTCGCTCTGCGTTAGCTTGGCCCGCACCCGACTGCTGAGGAGGCTCCAGGAGGGCGGAACCGGGCCTGATCATCACCAGCCTGGCGCTGTACCGTCGTCAGGAAGACGGTGCGGTCAAACAACCGGTAGGCCACCTGTCCTCTCTTTTCCAACGAAGACAGGCCAGTGGTGGCGGTTGAATACAGCGGCTTTTGTCGGACGGGTGGTAGCTGGAAGAAATCGCCCACAAGCAAGACGCTCACACCACCAAAGAACTCGAGGCTACGCTGTGGGAAGGCCTGTCGCAGTCGAGAATCAATTCGTCCGAGCTGCTCAAGTCCTAGCATGCTCTTCTCATCAATGACGAGGTATCTGACGTGCCGTAGGCGGGACTGAAGGGCAGCTGCGTCAGCTGGGCGAAGTTCGGTAAAGGCACCGCCTACAGGGAGACGGAGCAGCGAATGTATGGTGTTGCCCTGTATCTGGTTGCTCGCGACGCCTGTTGGCGCCACGCCGCAAATAGGGCTAGGATTCGGCAGCGCAGCCGCCTGAAGGTGGGGGGAAAGCACCTTGATAAGGAATGACTTGCCCGTGCCACCGCCCCCGTCAACGTGGAGAAGGATCTGAGCGGGGTTTTGCGCCTGGAAGTGACCCATGAAGGTATCGTACACCAACCGTTGTTGCGGGTTGAGCTGGTCACGCCAGTGAGGGCCAAGAACCTCCACATCGTTGGCGATAGGGTTGCTAGCGATGACGTCTTTCCAGTAGCTGTCTCGAAATTCCGGACAAGTACCCACATGCCGCGTCCAGTCGTAGTTGACATCGATATCGCGGCGGCCAAGTAGGTCAAGACCTTCCTGGGTGAGGGGGTTGTCAGGTAAAAGGGCGGCGAGGCGGATCCAGTCTTCGTCATCAAATTCCTCTTCCACTGGCAGAGCCTCGTACTGATCCTCTTGAGGTTGCAATTGAGCCTCTTTTGGCCGGCCGTAATGGTCATCACCATGACTGTGGTGCTGCCAACAGTAGGAGAAGGCTTGGGCATGGGAATTGAAACGATGGCCGTCAAACATGACGAGCTCATCATGCCGACGATGTGGGTGGTTCAATGTCAGCTTTACGCGGCAGTACTCTGGCCACTGTTTGCCTTCTGGATCAGCCTGGTAGCGAGGAAAGTAGACCAATACACGTGGCCTGCCGTTGACGTTGCCTGGCTGCCATTGCTTCCACTTGGAAGGGTTCCTAGAGTGGAAATTCCAGTACTTGAGAAAGGAAACATACGTCAGGTCCTCCAGGGCTTCGGGGCGTTGGCAGTACTTTTCGTAGACGTTCGGCGCCTCGTCAACCTCATCGGCGTCAATCCGCAGGAAGCGGGAATGCATATCAGGATTACGGCAATCAATTTGTAAGCAGGTTCGTGAGCCCTCTTGTAGCGGTAGACCGAGAAGCAAGTGGCTAACCTCCTGCTTCGAGTAGTCTCGCTCAGCAACTAGCTGATTCAGGAGCTTCGACGTGAAGGAAATCAGCGGGTTGTGGTCCTTGACCCGGGGCATCAGGGCCTTCCCAATCTGGGCAAAAGACTCACTCTTCTTCTCCGACTTGGAGCAGTATTTAGCTGCATAATCGATCACCTGCTGCAGGCTCGTGCAGGGTGACACATCTGTATTGGCCAGCCACGCGACGGCAAGTAAGCGGTTGTAGTGGTTCATCTGGCTATCATTCCGCTCGCCCCTGAAGCTCCAGTGCTTAGAATGAGGAACCTGTTCAAGGGAGGCTAGCAGGCGCTGCCCGTGAGGAAATCCAAAGCGGCACTCCACCTGCTTGGTGTGCTTGCTGAGCTGCATGCAGTAGTTGCTGCAGCGATGGCGCTGCACGCGGTTTACCACCATCGACAGGAACTGGACGGTAAGGGGACGTTCCAATAGATCACTGATCAAGGGATTCCCTTCCCCAGGTGCCTGCACCCTCTGAGGCTCTGGGTTGGCAGCAGATACGTGATATCCCCAGATTCGGGCAAATCGCTCCCGGGACTGGCTGTCATCGGGATCCAAGTCCGGGTGGCCACTTAGCCAACATAGGCCGTGGTGGTGACTGGAGCCCCTGCCCTGCCACTCGTAGCGACCCCAAAAGTCTGTTAGGTTAAACTTCTGCTTCAGGACAATAGTCCTGAAGAGCGTATAACGCTTATGGAAGTGATAGGCGGCAATATGGGCGTTGTCTCGCAGTAGTTGCCGGGACAGAGTCATCCGCGCTGCCTCAGGAGCCGCTTTCCACTCCTGGAATCGAGGCATGGGACGATATAGGGACTCCCAGTGGTAATCAGCCGCACTTGCTGTGACGAAAAGGCCAGGCCTGCCTAGATTGTAGGCATATGCCTCCAATTCCTTCCTTTGCCTATACCAATATGGACGGGTGCCCCTGATTACGGCCGCCTGGCGCGTGATCGACTGGATCAGGGCCTGATCCTCTGGCTCGTCAGGCTCAGCCATCGCTTCCTCTATGTCAGCGCGCGTAAGGGGTTGACGGCGGCGGCCTTCGTGTTGCTTGACCGAGTACTTGCTCCGCTTTCTGACCTGCGCACATAACAGCGTGTTGAGGGCGACAAAAGACCACGTTTTATGCCGGGCAAAACGTCCGTCCTGCCACCTCATCGCGTGGGCAAGGTAGTCCTGGTATGTGATGCTCCGTAGGCGAGGCTCCACGAAGTCGGCCTTGCCGTCGGGGTAGAGGGTGGGGAACGCGAGCGTCAACAGCGGCTGGGAACGGTTGAATTCGTTGATAGGAGTCCTGCGAATGGAAGGCAGTGGTATATGGTGTTGAGCCTGCGCATTAGGCGGTATATGCTCAAGATCGGCCATACGCTCGGGGTCAGGGGTGCCATGAAGGAATCGGGATTGCATGGCGTTTAATTCGGTATCGGTGACCTGCAAATTCGGGATCGCCGATGCATCTGCATCTGCTGGATCCGATTCTACATCCTCCTCAACGGGACCTTGGGGGGCCTCGCCGTCAGGTATGTCAGCCACTTGGCTAGTCAAGAGGAAGCCGTTACAAGCGATCCTGCCTCGTGGCGCTGTAGGTAATGTAGCCAGGTCAACAGGC
This sequence comes from Fusarium sp. NRRL 66088, assembly GCA_013186415.1. Classification (NCBI taxonomy): domain Eukaryota; kingdom Fungi; phylum Ascomycota; class Sordariomycetes; order Hypocreales; family Nectriaceae; genus Fusarium; species Fusarium sp. NRRL 66088. Next base: position 15,601 of record JABCKD010000149.1, read on the forward strand.
ATGAGCGGCGCACCCGGAAATCGCGAGCAAACTGCTGCTGGAAGTGAGGGTCGCCCTCCATATCAGGAGGCCGCAGGAGCACGACATCTAGCTCTTCAGGTAGGACTGGGAGCTCTTCAAATAGCCTACCTGTCGCATAACATTCGTGTGA